>SMDT01000390.1:0-176443 GCA_005392925.1 Aquilaria sinensis
ATTTAAGAGGAGGAGGACAGGTTTATGTCCAAGGTACAGACGGTTTCATGGTGGCAGACCATGTACACTGGGTACAGATACCTATAATATATGTGGCCAGAGAGGGCATTGGGCGAGGGACTGCCCAAGAGTTCGACCGATGACAGGACCGCCTCGGACTTTACCTCCAGTACCGCTTGCTATTGGGAATCGGCCTAGTGTGGCCGCAGCAGCAGTTGAGCCGAGAGTTTTCGCCCTGACAAATCAAGTGGCCAGAGAACCGCCCGCCGTTCGAGGTAATTTTACTTTTTAGAATGGTAGTGTTAGAGTACTTTTCGATACGGGAGCTACTCTTTCAGTGATATCTTCTACCTTGGTAGATAAGCTTAGTTTGCAGCGTGAAATTTCGGGTGAGTTGAGACTCATCAGGACTGCAAGGAGAGGTTTTATTGTGACCAACAAAGTGGTTATTAAGTATCCCTTGCAGTTAGGTGATCATGATTTTAGTTGTGAGTTATGGGTGATTGAGTTAAGATCATATGATCTGGTGTTGGGAATGGACTGGTTGAGTAAGCACAAGGCACAAATTAATTGTGCGAATCACTCAGTTGACATTACTGATGCTCAGGGAGCTAGAGTGACTTGCACAGGAGGGTTGGCATCTAGTGCTAAGAGTTTACACCTTAGACTTATAGATACCATCCCTTTAGTTGGTGAAGAAAAGTATTATTCGTTGAATGGAGTAGCTATAGAGGAGGAATTGGGGAGAATTCCTGTAGCTAACCAGTTTCCTGAGGTGTTTCCAGTGGAGTTACCTGGGTTACCACCTAGGAGGGATATTGAGTTTGCTGTCCATCTGCAACCAGGGGTTGAGCCTATTTCAGTACCACCTTATTGGATGTCAGCTCCTGAGATGGATGAATTGAAGAAGCAGTTGGAGGAACTGCTAAGGAAGGGCTTTATAAGGCCAAGTGTATCACCGTGGGGAGCTCCAGTGTTATTTGTGAAGAAGAAAGATGGGACTTTCAGGTTGTGCATCGATTACAGGAAGTTGAATGCAGTGACAGTTAAGAATAAGTATACTTCCTAGAATTGATGATTTGTTTGACAGACTCAGAGGAGCGAATGTGTTTTCCAGGATTGATCTTCAGTCTGGGTATTTTCAGATCAGAGTTAAGGAGGAAGACATTCCGAAGACTGCCTTCAGGACAAGGTACGGACATTATGAGTATACGGTTATGCCTTTCGGTGTGACTAATGCTCCAGCAGTGTTTGTGGAAGCTACGAATCGAATCTTTAAGCCATTTCTGGATCAATTTGTTGAGGTCTTCATTGATGATATTCTGGTTTATTCACAGTCTACAGCAGAGCATGAGGAGCACCTTAGAACAGTTTTGCAAGTGCTGAAGAATAATCAGTACTACGCAAAATTGTCTAAGTGTGAGTTTTGGTCTGAGAGGATTCAGTTTTTGCAGCATATCATCAGTACTCAGGGTTTGTCAGTTGATCCTGAAAAAGTTCAAGCAGTAGTTGAGTGGAAAAGACTGACTACAGTTACAGAGGTCAGAAGTTTCTTGGGGTTAGCATGTTACTACAGACGCTTCATAGAGAAATTCTCTGTGACAGCTACACCGTTGACAGCATTGACCAGGAAAACTCAGAAGTTTGAGTGGACATCGAAGTGTGAAGAAGCTTACATGAAGTTGAAGGAAAAGTTGACTAGTGCACCTATACTTGTCTTGCCAGATCCAGACAGAGCCTTTACAGTTTATACAGATGCATCAGGTTCAGGTTTGGGATGTGTGCTGATGCAGGACAGTCAGGTGATTGCTTATGGTTCGAGACAGTTGAGGCCTAATGAGTTGAATTATCCTGTTCATGATCTTGAACTTGTAGCAGTGATTTTTGCACTAAAGTTGTGGAGGCATTATTTGATGGGAAGATCATTCAGAATCTTCACTGATCACAAGAGTTTGAAATATTTATTTACCCAGAAGGATCTGAACATGAGACAGTGGCGATGGATTAAATATATCAAAGATTATGATTGTTCGATCGAATAGTGCGCTGGTAAAGGAAATGTGGTAGCAGATGCTTTAAGTCAGAAGTACATAGGAGTGATTTTATCCAAGGATCAGGCTACGGACTCCTCTGAAGGAGTATTGAGGGACTGTTTCTTAGCTTTGCATGAATTATGGCAAAGTCGAGAAAAATCCCTAGTTTACGTTTTGGAAGTTCAGTCAGCTTGGTTAGTCAGAGTCAGAGAAGCTCAGTTGAAAGATCCATTATTGAAGAAGATTTCAGGTGAAGCTAAGTCTGGTACTTTGAAGAAGGAATTTAGATACAGAGATCGAATACTGCATTATGGTGATCGACTCTACGTACCGAATGTTGAGGGACTTAGGCAGCAAGTCCTACAGGAGGCACATAGCAGCGCATTGAGTATCCACCCTGGTGTTAGTAAGATGTATCAAGATCTGAAGACACATTTTTGGTGGCCAGGATTGAAAAGAGATGTACGAGGACATGTGGCAAAGTGTTTGACATGTCAGGTGGTGAAAGTTGAACATCAGAAACCAACAGGCACACTACAGAGTCTATCTCTGCCAGTGAGGAAGTGGGGATCTGTTACTATGGATTTCCTAGTGGGGCTACCGACCACCCGGAGTCAGCATGATGCTATTTGGGTGGTGGTCGATAGATTGACGAAGTCGGCACACTTTATACCGATCAGAGCCACCTACACATTGGAGAAGTTGGCTCAGTTGTATCTCAGGGAGATTGTGAGACTCCATGGGATACCGGATCAGATCATATCAGACAGAGATCCACGATTTACATCACGGTTCTGGAATGCATTTCAAGAAGCATTGGGCAGTAAAGTTAGCCTCAGTACTGCTTTTCATCCACAGACTGACGGGCAATCTGAGAGGGTGATTCAGACTTTGGAGGACATGTTACGCATGTGTGTCATTGACTTCAGAGGTGATTGGGATCAGCACTTACCACTGATCGAGTTTGCCTATAATAACAGTCATCAATCTGTTATTGGAATGGCGCCCTATGAAGCTTTGTATGGGAGACGGTGTATGACACCTCATTGTTGGGCAGATCCAGTAGACAGAGTAGTTGTTGGACCTGAAATCATAGCTGACACAACAACTAAGATTAAGTTGATTCAGCAAAGGATCAAGACCGCCAATGACAGGCAGACTAAGTATGCGAACTTGAGAAGAAGAGATTTAAGTTTTAAAGTTGGTGATAAGGTGCTTTTGAAAGTGTCACCCATAAAAGGAGTTAGCCGTTTTGGGCAAAGGGGCAAGTTAGCTCCTAGGTTTATTGGACCTTATGAAGTGTTGGAAAAAGTCAGAAAAGTTGCTTATCGGTTGGCATTACCACCTAACTTATCTCAGGTGCATAACGTATTTCACGTTAGTCTACTCAGGAAGTGCACAGTGGAACTGGGACAGGTAGTAAATCCTTCAGTAATACCTATTCAAGAGGACTTGACCTACGAGGAGAAACCAGATATTGGATAGGCAAGTCAAGAAACTGCGGACCAAGTGGATTCCGATGGTTAAGATCCTTTGGTCTAACCATAGTGAGGAGGAAGATACCTGGGAGACGGAGCAGGATATGTTGAAAAGGTATCCTAGTGTTTTTCTGGAGTTGTAATAGAATTTGGGGGACCAAATTCAAGAAGGAGGGGAGAATGTTATGGCCCTTCTAGTAGGACGTGCAGTTGAGGAAGGTAAAGAGTTTTGAATTAAGTTTAGAAGTTTAATTTAAGTATACTTAGCAAGAATAAAGGAGTTTACCGAAGTTCACTAAGTTCTGACAAGAATAAAGCACTGAACAAAGTTCATGGGCAAAATGGTAATTTTGCACCCTGAGTAGCCGAGACGAGTCCCGAGTGTTTTAAAATGAATTTTTAGAACTTAACTCTTAACTATAACTCAAACTTGACAAATAGACAAGAATTGAATCAAGAACTGTTAAGTTACAAAGATGGGGGACCTAATTGCACTTAACTTGAAACCTTGGTGATCTTGGTGTTAAATGAGGGTTTAAGAAGGGAAAGAGGAGGAGAAGTTTCCATTAACACATTCTTAAGCTTCCCTCACTCATTTCTCTCTCAAATTGAACTTGGAATCAAGTGATCTTGGTGTCAAGAGGTGCAATTAAGGGTGAATAAGCTAGGAGGAAGCATTTCCAACCTTGAAATCATGTTTTTGAAGCTTGGAAGGACGTTTTTCTCCTTCCCCTGTTTTTGAACGAGGTAAGAGTTGTGTTCTTGATTGAATTCATGGTATTTGGTTGATTAGAAGCTTGGGTTTTGGTTAGGAGGCTTGAATTTGATGTTTGGAGCTTTGTTTTTGGATTGGAACTTGTGTAGAACTTTGGGAGCTTGCTTGAACGAAAAGGGGTTTTGATTCTTGCTTGTTAATTGGAGTTGAGGTAAGGGAGAAGTGTTTTTATGTTCATGGAATGCTATTGGCTTGGAATTGCTTGAGAAATTTGAGTAGTTTTTGGCTAAGGCATTGAGAAACATTTTGGCGAATTATGGTGCACTAGCGGGATTGAGAAGAATTGTTTAATGTTACGATACATCATAGCTTAGCTTTTGATAGTTGGTTATGTTCCTTGCAACATGTAATTTGTGTGTATGAAATTTGGAGGCATTCCATGCATGTTTGATATGTGTGGGAAGTGTCCAAAGTTCATAGCAACAAAATCGGGGTTTTCTGGGCATTTTGCAGGTTTGGCGAAGCGTCGCCAATCCCCACGAGTTCCCACGACGCGTCGCCAATCCAGAAAAATGTTTCAGAACATCGACAACTGTGGCGACGCGTCGCCAAGACAGCATTTGACACCCGGTTTTGTTTTCAGCATAACTTTCTGCTCGGGCGTCCGATTGAGGTGATTCAAGATTCCACTCGAAGCTAAGAGGGAGTACTATCACCTCAATGTTTTTAAAACACTTAAAATGCCTCAGTTTTAGATTTATATTAACTCAAAGTGAAGGCAAGTTTTTAAGGAAACTATGTTGCAAATGAACATAATTAGCTACCACTAGTTCAGGTGAGAGGTTTAGAACCCTCGTCGGCCTAGCTGTGCCGTAGCCATGGGGCCATGAGGCAAAACCTTGTTCATCTAGTCTACATCAACGAGGCCCTGCGTCCCAGTCTACAAAGTCCCACCATAATTCCCCTGCGTAACAACTAGGTGAGAGGTTTTATGATTGTTTGTGGCTTGCTAAGGTTCGCCCTTGGGCCGAGTGCCAGGTTGCTAAGTAGTTGCACTTGGCCTGGTAAGGAGGACTACTTGAGGAGAGGTCTACGGACCTGGTTATATGCATATATACTAGTACCCTCATGCTGTGTGAGCTCGTAGCCAGAGTCCTAGGTTTTTCTTGCAGGTGCTTGGCAGACCCCTTACTGAGAATTATTGAATTCTCACTCCTTGTTTGTTATGCAGAGCCTGGAGTAGCTGGACCAGATAATCGTTGAGGATTATCACGGTAGTACCTTTTTGGTGTGTAATGGTAAGGTAGTTGAGAAACCTTGACTTTCTAGTTTGCCTAAGTGCTCAGTTGGTTTGTTGGTCAGGTAGCAGTACTAACTTGTTTCTTCCTTTGGCTGTAGAGCCTAGTAGCACTTGGCAGAGGATTTGTGAGACTCGCCACTGGGACGGGTGTCCAAAGTGGGAGCTAGGGTAAAGAGATCTCAGCAAAGTCTTGTATTTTGATACAGTACTTTCTTTTGCCTCCATAATCTATGTTATAAAGAGTCCTTGACTCAGGATTGTTCTTGGGTGGGAGCATTAGTTACTTCATTGTATGAATGCTTTCACGAGTTGTTTATGTGTAGTTAACCACACAAATTGTTGATTTTGATATGCTTTGGCAATTTGTATATATTTGTGCAGAAATTACTCGGCCGAGTTCTTGTTTTAATCTTTTATGGTTTTAATAAACCAAGTCAAAGCATAAGATCATACATATTACATTTTTAGGTTAATCAACTAGTAGCATCGGATTTAATCCAAACACATACTCAGCTAGCCAATTACAATCCACCGTGAGAGATACGCTCACAGGGTATCCCGGGCAGGGGCACGGGGGATCGTGTCATATGTTGAGTCCTTTGTTTTGCGTCACATGCCATTCACAATTTTCATGCATTGTTGTGCATACACATACAAAAATAAGTTTGTTCTTATTTCATTTAAAATGCTTAGGATTTTTGTGAAATTCGTGCATCCTAGTTTTGTTATTAGTTTAAGCCGCATTGTGTTCAATTCTTGTTTGCTTGAATGTCCTATGAAACTATTGTCTTGACATGCATAACTTGTGTTTTTCATAAGCATAACACTTGTGTGACTTTAGGTCGATTTGTTTTGAGTGCATACAGCATCCCTAAGGTAAATTTTTCCTACAATTTTACTTGTTGCAAGAATAATGTTTTTGACATAGCAAAGACAATGAAAGTGATGCCTAGAGTTAAGATGAAAATTGTGCAAACATTCAGATTTTTTGTGCTAATTGTTTCAAACTTTGTTTTTGACCCTGGAGGTATCATTGCATTTGGATATTGGTTCAGGTTTTTCACAAGATTAAAGCTCCATAAACAAGCATTCCGTGCTATTGGTGCTTATGTGAAAGGTAAGTGCTTATGTGTTAATCATTTCATTGTTATGATTCAATTCCCTTTTCTAATGCAGATTTTGATTTGAGGACGAATACTTCTAAGGAGGGGGGAGCTAATATGATCAAAGAAGGCACAACCGAGGATGGTAAGGATCCATTGAAGATAACTAATGGACCATTGACAAGGAAAAAGGCTAAGGAGCTCACTAGTGAACTTCAAACTTTTTTCTCAAGCATTTTCATGAAGAATAGGCTTTTAATTTTACAAGGAGCTGCTGGAACATGCAACGAATCATATGGAGATGATGGCCAAGCTTGGATGTTGACAGATTGGTGATGTTTTGGTAGAAAAATCACATCTTGAGCTAAACAGATCAGAATTGACTAATTATTGATTCATTAGAAAGTTAACATCTGGAGCTACAAATCATATGAATATCATGAAACCCATCTGGCACGTTAAGGAGGTCCAATTTAGCTTCAAAGTCACGATTTGCGAGTTATCGCTGGTTCAGAAGCAGTTGCAGTATTTTGGGCATATCTTTGGCTTTAGATGTCCGTTTTGTGTGGTTCAGGTGTCATTTCAAATATAAGAAAGAGATCTACAACTTTCATGCTTTTCATTTTGAGAAATCATGGCTGCATCAAGTTCGAATTTCAGCTTGAAGTTGAAGACACAAGCAGGAACCACCTGAGAAGACTATTTTGGGGTTTTTATGGCCAATCTTGTTTTGTAACGTATTTTATTTTATTTTCCTATTTATTTACATTATTTAGGATGTTATTTAGGCCATGGAAGTGATTCAGGTCACTTAGGATAAATGGAATTCGCTGCACACCTTAAACATGTGTTAAAAGGGTGTAGGAATCCTAGTTTGACTAGGTTTTCTTGAGTCCTTTGTAACTAGGTTTCCTAGGTGACTTGGGCTGCGAATTTTGCTCAGTCTTTTACCCTAGTTTAGGCCTATAAATAGGCACATATTCTGGTTGTAAAAAAACAGCCTTGACATGAAATAATATTGCTACTTTGGAGAGATTTTCTCTTTGGTTCTTTGTGGACTACCTTGGTGCACAAGTGTGCTTGTGTTCTTGGTGTTCTTATACTTCTCGTTTCTAGTCACAGGTTGATTAGGGGTGGGGGTCTTCAAATCCAGTCTCTTTGATGTCTTGTGGAGCTTGAAAAACATCTTGGGCACGTTTCATGGTCTTTATACCATCGGGGTTCGCATCAGTTGGTATCAGAGCCACAAGTTCCATTGAAGGACATATCTTGTGTTCTTGTTTATCTTCGGTTTTCTTTCAATTTTTTTCCAGTAATTTCATGTCTTAATCCTCTGTTTTAATCCTTTTTCTTCTTGTTTCAGGTCTGTCCTTTTTATTCCATCCTTGTTCAAGTCCAAAAATCACAAAAACAACAAAAAGAAGTCAATCCGTGTTGTCTAGTGTTCTCGGTTTCAATTTGTTTGTTCTTGTTTATTTCTTATCTTTCTGTTTCATGTCCAGCCCTATTAATCTCTCTTGTTTTCATTGTTTCCAGCATCCTAGAGTCAAGAAAACACCAAAAAAAAAGAAGGATCCAAGTTCAGGAAGTTTCGGTATCAAAAAAGTTGTTTCAAATTGTGCAAGTTTCAATAGTTTCTTGTTTTGGCCGAATAGAAAACTGACTTTTTGTCTTTGGCAGCAAGGAATTTCAAGGAGAACGTTTGTTTAGCATCAAAACAGCAAGCAAAAAAAAAGGAAAAAAAAAAGGAGAAAAAAAAAGAAAAAGAAAAGAAAAGAAAAAACAAAAAGAGCTTGCAAAAAGAGAAGTTTTTCACAAAGTGTTGAAAGTTTTGTGCCCCAAAACCTATCCCATTGTTTTTGAGCCAAAAAGCTTTCTTTGTGGTTCTTGTGATCATCAATTGCAAGAGCTTCCTAGAGTCTTTTAAAGCTTGTTTAGCCCACCTCTTTTGGAGTCAAAATAGTTCTTCAAGAATTCAAGTTTTCTTGTGTGCTTTGAGGATAGTTTTCTTAGAACTTTTGAGAACTCTTTGAATAGCAATATCTCACTAACAAATTGAGTGTTTGAGTGTTCATCTTTTGAGTGAAACACGTGAGGTGAGTGTTTGTGAGGATCTTTGTTTTCAGGAGTATGGAGGGCCAGGAGGATAGGAGGATGGAAGTGAGACACAATGAGGAGCCAACCATGAGAGAACTTCAAGAAACTCTCAATAGACTTGTGGGGAGGATTGAGGACATTGATTTGAGGTTGCCAAGGAGACCAAATCCCATCTTGCAACCAAGGAGAGGTCCAAGGAGAGAAGAACCCGAGGAGGAAGAAAGAGTTTGGCATGACCATGGGCTTCCAATGAGGGGGGAGCCAAGAGAGGACAACAATCTTAACTCCATCAAGCTTACCATTCCATCCTTCCAAGGGAGGAGTGATCCCGATGCATATTGGGAGTGGGAGCAAAAGATTGAGATGGTGTTTGATTGCCATCATTACTCTGAGGAAAAGAAGGTTAAATTGGCTACCATAAAGTTCACTAATTATGCTCTTGTATGGTGGAATCAGGATGTTACTTCTAGGAGAAGGAATGAGGAGGAGCCCATACACACATGGAGAGCCCTTAAAGCCTTAATGAGGAGGAGATTTGTTCCTAGCTACTACACTAGAGATCAACGCCTCAAGCTTCAAAAGCTAGTGCAAGGCCAAAGGAGTGTGGAGGACTACCACAAAGACTTGGAGATAACCTTGACTCGAGCCAACATCATTGAGGATGAAGAGACCACCATTGCTAGATTCATCAATGGTCTCAACCATGAGATAGCCAACAAATTGGAAATGGTGCCTTATTTCAATATGGAGGACTTGCTTTACCATGCCACCAAGGCTGAGAGGATCATCAAGAGAGCAAAGGCATCCAAGATGTGTCAAGGAGGAATTTCCACATGGAGAGGAGCATGGAGTAAGGATGTAAGAGAAGCACCCAAGCCAAAAGTGGAGGCCATAAAAGGAGACTTGTCTCGGCCTCAACAAGAAAAGTCAATCATGCTTGTACCACTTTCACCACAACAAGTCTTGGAGGATCAAAGAAAACTTCAAAGTGAGGTTGAGAGAAAAGAAAAAGAGGGGAAAGTTGAGGGCAAGAGTGATGAGGGGAAAGCCGAGAGAACAACCGAGAGTTTAAGTGAGAAGAGTGAACATGAGGGGAAGAAGAGTGGAGAGTTCCCGAGAGAAGAAATTGAGTGCGAAGTTGAGAGAAGACAAGAGTGTAATGAACCCAAGCCGAGTGAAGAGAGAAAGACCTACAGAGAAGCCATACTTTCATCTAACATAACAAAGTCTTTTTCTAGTGTTGTGTTGTCTTCTTTTCAGGACTTAAGTGGAGATGAACTACAAGAATCAAGTGAGTTGCTGCCCATTAAAGAAGTTGGTGTTCCCAATATTCCAAGTCATGTCCCATGCATCAAACCAACAAAGGAGGTTGAAAAGGAACAATTTGAGGTAAGTCCAAGTGATTTCATATGCAAAAGTTTGCCTAACATTGTTTCTTATCCTATGTTTCAAGGGGATGAAATTAATGCAACTCCAACCGAAGCCATTGAGTGCAAAGGTGAAAATTTTGTGGTTCCTACACCAAAGGAAGATACTTGGAGACTAAGTCCAACCACTGTAATGTATTTCTTCCTAACACCTAGATTTGATGTAGTTTTGCATGAAAATCTCAAACAATGTGTGTTTGCTTGCAATGTTATTTTGACAAATGGTTTTCATGAAACTAGATTAAGAGAAGGAAGTAAGCATGAAACTTTGACAAAATATGGTTTTAAAGCTTCTAATTCTTTGGTTTTGTCAAATCCTCTTTGGAATTGCTTGAGTTTCTCTAAAGAAAAATCTGTTTTGGAGTCTTTTGTTTTTGAATTTGTTTGTTTTGCATCCATCTCACATTATTTTGTTTTGCCTCAAGTTAAATCTACTTCTTTGGAATTTTTCATGCATAAATTAGCTCATACACATACATTACATACTTCTTTGATTGCCATTCATGTTCAGCCCATTTTTGTGTGTCAATCTTTAATTTCCAGCAAGCATTTCTTTATCTTGACACATGCATTACACAAACTTTTGAGCATTGATCTTTTTGCTTTATGTCCAAACCTGAAAGTTTTTATTTTGAGTGAAAATTCTGGTTTTAAATTCAGCCTTTTAAGGAGGTATGTTGAGTCCTTTGTTTTGTGTCACATCCCATTCACAAATTTCATGCATTGTTGTGCATATACATGCAAAAATAAGTTTGCTACTGAATTGGTTTCACTTAATCCTATCTACTCCAATCTTGTTTCATTTAAAATGCTTAGGATTTTTGTGAAATTCGTGCATCCTAGTTTTGTTATTAGTTTAGGCCACATTGTGTTCAATTCTTGTTTGTTTGAATGGCCTATGCAAACTATTGTCTTGACATGCATAACTTGTGTTTTTCATAACCATAACACTTGTGTGAGTTTAGGTCCATTTGTTTTGAGTGCATACAGCATCCCTAAGGTAAATTATTCCTACACTTTTACTTGTTGTGAGAGTAATGTTTTTGAGATGGCAAAGGCAATGAAAGTGATGCCTAGAGTTAAGATGAAAATTGTGCAAAATTTCAGATTTTTTGTGCTAATTGCTTCTAACTTTGTTTTTGACCCTGGAGGTATCAAAATTATCATTGCATTTGGATATTGGTTCAGGTTTTTCACAAGATTAAAGCTCCATACACAAGCATTCCATGCTATTGGTGCTTATGTGAAAGGTAAGTGCTTATGTGTTGATTATTTCATTGTTATTGATTCAATTCCCTTTTCTAATGCAGGTTTTGATTCGAGGACGAATCCTTCTAAGGAGGGGGGAGCTGATATGATCAAAGAAGGCACAACCAAGGATGGCAAGGATCCATTGAAGATAACTAGTGGACCATTGACAAGGAAGAAGGCTAAGGAGCTCAAGGCACTTCAAGCTCAAGCTTTTTCTGGAGAATGCATGGAATTTCACAAAGAACATGCAAGGAATCATATGGAGATGATGGCCAAGCTTGGATGTTGACAGATTGGCGATGTTCTGGTAGAAAAATCATATCTTGAGCTAAACAGATCAGAATTGAGTGATTCTTGATTCATTGGAAAGCTAACATCTGGAGCTACAAATCATATGAAGACCATGAAACCCAGTTTGCACGTTAAGGAGGTCCAATTTAGCTTCAAAGTCACGATTTACGAGTTATCGCTGGTTCAGAAGCAGTTGCAGTATTTTGGGCATATCTTTGGCTTTAGATGTCCGTTTTGTGTGGTTCAGGTGTCATTTCAAAGCTAAGAAAGAGATCTACAACTTTCATGCTTTGCATTTTGAGAAATCATGGCTGCATCAAGTTCGAATTTCAGCTTGAAGTTGAAGACACAAGCAGGAACCACCTGAGAAGACTATTTTGGGGTTTTTATGGCCAATCTTGTTTTGTAACGTATTTTATTTTATTTTCCTATTTATTTACATTATTTAGGATGTTATTTAGGCCATGGAAGTGATTCAGGTCACTTAGGATAAATGGAATTCGCTGCACACCTTAAACATGTGTTAAAAGGGTGTAGGAATCCTAGTTTGACTAGGTTTTCTTGAGTCCTTTGTAACTAGGTTTCCTAGGTGACTTGGGCTGCGAATTTTGCCCAGATTTTTACCCTAGTTTAGGCCTATAAATAGGCACATATTCTGGTTGTAAAAAAATAGCCTTGACATGAAATAATATTGCTACTTTGGAGAGATTTTCTCTTTGGTTCTTTGTGGACTACCTTGGTGCACAAGTGTGCTTGTGTTCTTGGTGTTCTTATACTTCTCGTTTCTAGTCACAGGTTGATTAGGGGTGGGGGTCTTCAAATCCAGTCTCTTTGATGTCTTGTGGAGCTTGAAAAACATCTTGGGCGCGTTTCATGGTCTTTATACCATCGGGGTTCGCATGGATGAATGGAAACATTCACAACTAGTTTGGAATGAAATGGAAACATTCACAACTAGTTTGGAATGAAATGGAAACATTCACAACTAGTTTGGAATGAAATGGAAACATTCACAACTAGTTTGGAATGAAATGGAAACATTCACAACTAGTTTGGAATGAAATGGAAGTTCACAACTAGTTTGGAATGAAATGGAAACATTCACAACTTGTTTGGAATGAAATGGAAACATTCACAACTTGTTTGGAATGAAATGGAAACATTCACAACTAGTTTGGAATGAAATGGAAACATTCACAACTAGTTTGGAATGAAATGGAAACATTCACAACTTGTTTGGAATGAAATGGAAACATTCACAACTAGTTTGGAATGAAATGAAACATTCACAACTTGTTTGGAATGAAATGGAAACTTCACAACTAGTTTGGAATGAAATGGAAACATTCACAACTAGTTTGGAATGAAATGGAAACATTCACAACTGGAATGGAATGAAATGGAAACATTCACAACTAGTTTGGAATGAAATGGAAACATTCACAACTAGTTTGGAATGAAATGGAAACATTCACAACTAGTTTGGAATGAAATGGAAACATTCACAACTAGTTTGGAATGAAATGGAAACATTCACAACTAGTTTGGAATGAAATGGAAACATCACAACTAGTTTGGAATGAAATGGAAACATTCACAACTTGTTTGGAATGAAATGGAAACATTCACAACTTGTTTGGAATGAAATGGAAACATTCACAACTAGTTTGGAATGAAATGGAAACATTCACAACTAGTTTGGAATGAAATGGAAACATTCACAACTAGTTTGGAATGAAATGGAAAACATTCACAACTAGTTTGGAATGAAATGGAAACATTCACAACTTGTTTGGAATGAAATGGAAACATTCACAACTTAGTTTGGAATGAAATGGAAACATTCACAACTTGTTTGGAATGAAATGGAAACATTCACAACTAGTTTGGAATGAAATGGAAACATTCACAACTTGTTTGGAATGAAATGGAAACATTCACAACTTGTTTGGAATGAAATGGAAACATTCACAACTAGTTTGGAATGAAATGGAAACATTCACAACTAGTTTGGAATGAAATGGAAACATTCACAACTAGTTTGGAATGAAATGGAAACATTCACAACATAGTTTGGAATGAAATGGAAACATTCACAACTAGTTTGGAATGAAATGGAAACATTCACAACTAGTTTGGAATGAAATGGAAACATTCACAACTAGTTTGGAATGAAATGGAAACATTCACAACTTGTTTGGAATGAAATGGAAACATTCACAACTGTTTTGGAATGAAATGGAAACATTCACAACTTGTTTGGAATGAAATGGAAACATTCACAACTAGTTTGGAATGAAATGGAAACATTCACAACTAGTTTGGAATGAAATGGAAACATTCACAACTAGTTTGGAATGAAATGGAAACATTCACAACTTGTTTGGAATGAAATGGAAACATTCACAACTAGTTTGGAATGAAATGGAAACATTCACAACTAGTTTGGAATGAAATGGAAACATTCACAACTAGTTTGGAATGAAATGGAAACATTCACAACTAGTTTGGAATGAAATGGAAACATTCACAACTAGTTTGGAATGAAATGGAAACATTCACAACTAGTTTGGAATGAAATGGAAACATTCACAACTTGTTTGGAATGAAATGGAAACATTCACAACTTGTTTGGAATGAAATGGAAACATTCACAACTAGTTTGGAATGAAATGGAAACATTCACAACTAGTTTGGAATGAATGAAATGGAAACATTCACAACTAGTTTGGAATGAAATGGAAACATTCACAACTAGTTTGGAATGAAATGGAAACATTCACAACTAGTTTGGAATGAAATGGAAACATTCACAACTAGTTTGGAATGAAATGGAAACATTCACAACTAGTTTGGAATGAAATGAAACATTCACAACTTGTTTGGAATGAAATGGAAACATTCACAACTTGTTTGGAATGAAATGGAAACATTCACAACTAGTTTGGAATGAAATGGAAACATTCACAACTTGTTTGGAATGAAATGGAAACATTCACAACTTGTTTGGAATGAAATGGAAACATTCACAACTAGTTTGGAATGAAATGGAAACATTCACAACTAGTTTGGAATGAAATGGAAACATTCACAACTAGTTTGAATGAAATGGAAACATTCACAACTAGTTTGGAATGAAATGGAAACATTCACAACTAGTTTGGAATGAAATGGAAACATTCACAACTAGTTTGGAATGAAATGGAAACAGTTTGGAATGAAATGGAAACATTCACAACTAGTTTGGAATGAAATGGAAACATTCACAACTAGTTTGGAATGAAATGGAAACATTCACAACTAGTTTGGAATGAAATTGGAAACATTCACAACTTGTTTGGAATGAAATGGAAACATTCACAACTTAGTTTGGAATGAAATGGAAACATTCACAAACAGTTTGGAACTGAAGTGGAAACAATGAAATTGAAACATTCAAATGGGAAAGTTTGGAATGAAATGGAAACATTCACAACTAGTTTGGAATGAAATGGAAACATTCACAACTTGTTTGGAATGAAATGGAAACATTCACAACTAGTTTGGAATGAAATGGAAACATTCACAACTTGGTTTGGAATGAAATGGAAACATTCACAACTAGTTTGGAATGAAATGGAAACATTCACAACTTGTTTTGGAATGAAATGGAAACATTCACAACTAGTTTGGAATGAAATGGAAACATTCACAACTAGTTTGGAATGAAATGGAAACATTCACAACTAGTTTGGAATGAAATGGAAACATTCACAACTAGTTTGGAATGAAATGGAAACATTCACAACTAGTTTGGAATGAAATGGAAACATTCACAACTTGTTTGGAATGAAATGGAAACATTCACAACTAGTTTGGAATGAAATGGAAACATACACAACTAGTTTGGAATGAAATGGAAACATTCACAACTAGTTTGGAATGAAATGGAAACATTCACAACTAGTTTGGAATGAAATGGAAACATTCACAACTAGTTTGGAATGAAATGGAAACATTCACAACTAGTTTGGAATGAAATGGAAACATTCACAACTAGTTTGGAATGAAATGGAAACATTCACAACTAGTTTGGAATGAAATGGAAACATTCACAACTTGTTTGGAATGAAATGGAAACATTCACAACTTGTTTGGAATGAAATGGAAACATTCACAACTAGTTTGGAATGAAATGGAAACATTCACAACTAGTTTGGAATGAAATGGAAACATTCACAACTAGTTTGGAATGAAATGGAAACATTCACAACTTGTTTGGAATGAAATGGAAACATTCACAACTAGTTTTGAATGAAATGGAAACATTCACAACTTAGTTTGGAATGAAATGGAAACATTCACAACTAGTTTGGAATGAAATGGAAACATTCACAACTAGTTTGGAATGAAATGGAAACATTCACAACTTGTTTGGAATGAAATGGAAACATTCACAACTTGTTTGGAATGAAATGGAAACATTCACAACTTGTTTGGAATGAAATGGAAACATTCACAACTAGTTTGGAATGAAATGGAAACAGTCACAAATGGAAGTTTACAACTTGTTTGGAATGAAATGGAAACATTCACAACTTGTTTGGAATGAAATGGAAACATTCACAACTAGTTTGGAATGAAATGGAAACATTCACAACTAGTTTGGAATGAAATGGAAACATTCACAACTAGTTTGGAATGAAATGGAAACATTCACAACTAGTTTGGAATGAAATGGAAACATTCACAACTTGTTTGGAATGAAATGGAAACATTCACAACTTGTTTGGAATGAAATGGAAACATTCACAACTTGTTTGGAATGAAATGGAAACATTCACAACTTGTTTGGAATGAAATGGAAACATTCACAACTAGTTTGGAATGAAATGGAAACATTCACAACTAGTTTGGAATGAAATGGAAACATTCACAACTAGTTTGGAATGAAATGGAAACATTCACAACTAGTTTGGAATGAAATGGAAACATTCACAACTAGTTTGGAATGAAATGGAAACATTCACAACTTGTTTGGAATGAAATGGAAACATTCACAACTTGTTTGGAATGAAATGGAAACATTCACAACTTAGTTTGGAATGAAATGGAAACATTCACAACTAGTTTGGAATGAAATGGAAACATTCACAACTAGTTTGGAATGAAATGGAAACATTCACAACTAGTTTGGAATGAAATGGAAACATTCACAACTTGTTTGGAATGAAATGGAAACATTCACAACTAGTTTTGAATGAAATGGAAACATTCACAACTTGTTTGGAATGAAATGGAAACATTCACAACTTAGTTTGGAATGAAATGGAAACATCACAACTTAGTTCACAACTGGAAGTTTGGAATGAAATGGAAACATTCACAACTAGTTTGGAATGAAATGGAAACATTCACAACTTGTTTTGGAATGAAATGGAAACATTCACAACTAGTTTGGAATGAAATGGAAACATTCACAAAACATTTTGGAATGTAATGGAAACATTCACAACTTGTTTGGAATGAAATGGAAACATTCACAACTAGTTTGGAATGAAATGGAAAACATTCACAACAAGTTTGGAATGAAATGAAAACATTCACAACTAGTTTGGAATGAAATGGAAACATTCACAACTTGTTTGGAATGAAATGGAAACATTCACAACTTGTTTGGAATGAAATGGAAACATTCACAACTTGTTTGGAATGAAATGGAAACATTCACAACTTGTTTGGAATGAAATGGAAACATTCACAACTTGTTTGGAATGAAATGGAAACATTCACAACAAGTTTGGAATGAAATGGAAACATTCACAACTTGAATGGATTGAAATGGAAACATTCACAACTTGTTTGGAATGAAATGGAAACATTCACAACTAGTTTGGAATGAAATGGAAACATTCACAACTTGTTTTGGAATGAAATGGAAACATTCACAACTAGTTTTGGACACAAATAGTTTGGAAACATTGAAAGTTTGGAATGAAATGGAAACATTCACAACTTGTTTGGAATGAAATGGAAACATTCACAACTAGTTTGGAATGAAATGGAAACATTCACAACTAGTTTGGAATGAAATGGAAACATTCACAACTTGTTTGGAATGAAATGGAAACATTCACAACTTGTTTGGAATGAAATGGAAACATTCACAACTAGTTTGGAATGAAATGGAAACATTCACAACTAGTTTGGAATGAAATGGAAACATTCACAACTAGTTTGGAATGAAATGGAAACATTCACAACTTGTTTGGAATGAAATGGAAACATTCACAACTTGTTTGGAATGAAATGGAAACATTCACAACTTGTTTGGAATGAAATGGAAACATTCACAACTAGCATGGAATGAAATGGAAACATTCACAACTTGTTTGGAATGAAATGGAAACATTCACAACTAGTTTGGAATGAAATGGAAACATTCACAACTAGTTTGGAATGAAATGAAAACATTCACAACTAGTTTGGAATGAAATGGAAACATTCACAACTAGTTTGGAATGAAATGGAAACATTCACAACTAGTTTGGAATGAAATGGAAACATTCACAACTAGTTTGGAATGAAATGGAAACATTCACAACTTGTTTGGAATGAAATGGAAACATTCACAACTTGTTTGGAATGAAATGGAAACATTCACAACTAGTTTTGGAATGAAATGGAAACATTCACAACTAGTTTGGAATGAAATGGAAACATTCACAACTAGTTTGGAATGAATGGAAACATTCACAACTAGTTTGGAATGAAATGGAAACATTCACAAACTGTTTTGGAATGAAATGGAAAAACATTTGGAATGAAATGGAAACATTCACAAATGTTTGGAAACATTCACAACTTGTTTTGGAATGAAATGGAAACATTCACAACTAGTTTTGAAATGAAATGGAAACATTCACAACAAGTTTGGAATGAAATTGGAAACATTCACAACAAGTTTGGAATGAAATGGAAACATTCACAACTAGTTTGGAATGAAATGGAAACATTCACAACTAGTTTGGAATGAAATGGAAACATTCACAACTAGTTTGGAATGAAATGGAAACATTCACAACTTGTTTGGAATGAAATGGAAACATTCACAACTAGTTTGGAATGAAATGGAAACATTCACAACTTGTTTGGAATGAAATGGAAACATTCACAACTTGTTTGGAATGAAATGGAAACATTCACTAGTTGTTTTGGAATGAAATGGAAACATTCACAACTAGTTTGGAATGAAATGGAAACATTCACAACTAGTTTGGAATGAAATGGAAACATTCACAACTTGTTTGGAATGAAATGGAAACATTCACAACTTGTTTGGAATGAATGAAAAAATTCACAACTAGTTTGGAATGAAATGGAAACATTCACAACTAGTTTGGAATGAAATGGAAACATTCACAACTAGTTTGGAATGAAATGGAAACATTCACAACAAGTTTGGAATGAAATGGAAACATTCACAACTTGTTTGGAATGAAATGGAAACATTCACAACTAGTTTTGGAATGAAATGGAAACATTCACAACTTGTTTGGAATGAAATGGAAACATTCACAACTAGTTTGGAATGAAATGGAAACATTCACAACTAGTTTGGAATGAAATGGAAACATTCACAACTTGTTTGGAATGAAAAATGGAAAACATTCACAACTAGTTTGGAATGAAATGGAAACATTCACAACTAGTTTGGAATGAAATGGAAACATTCACAACTAGTTTGGAATGAAATGGAAACATTCACAACTTGTTTGGAATGAAATGGAAACATTCACAACTTGTTTGGAATGAAATGGAAACATTCACAACTTGTTTGGAATGAAATGGAAACATTCACAACTAGTTTGGAATGAAATGGAAACATTCACAACTAGTTTGGAATGAAATGGAAACATTCACAACTTAGTTTGGAATGAAATGGAAACATTCACAACTTGTTTGGAATGAAATGGAAACATTCACAACTTGTTTGGAATGAAATGGAAACATTCACAACTTGTTTGGAATGAAATGGAAACATTCACAACTTGTTTGGAATGAAATGGAAACATTCACAACTAGTTTGGAATGAAATGGAAACATTCACAACTTGTTTGGAATGAAATGGAAACATTCACAACTAGTTTGGAATGAAATGGAAACATTCACAACTTGTTTGGAATGAAATGGAAACATTCACAACTAGTTTGGAATGAAATGGAAACATTCACAACTTGTTTGGAATGAAATGGAAACATTCACAACTTGTTTGGAATGAAATGGAAACATTCACAACTAGTTTGGAAAGATGAAATAGTTTGGAATGAAAACATGAAACATTCACAACTAGTTTGGAATGAAATGGAAACATTCACAACTAGTTTGGAATGAAATGGAAACATTCACAACTAGTTTGAATGTTTGGAAACATTCACAACTTGTTTGAATGGAATGGAAACATTCACAACTAGTTTGGGAATGGATTCAATGGAAACATTCACAACTAGTTTGGAATGAAATGGAAACATTCACAACTAGTTTGGAATGAAATGGAAACATTCACAACTAGTTTGGAATGAAATGGAAACATTCACAACTAGTTTGGAATGAAATGGAAACATTCACAACTAGTTTTGGAATGAAATGGAAACATTCACAACTTGTTTGGAATGAAATGGAAACATTCACAACTAGTTTGGAATGAAATGGAAACATTCACAACTAGTTTGGAATGAAATGGAAACATTCACAACTAGTTTGGAATGAATGAAATGGAAACATTCACAACTTGTTTGGAATGAAATGGAAACATTCACAACTAGTTTGGAATGAAATGGAAACATTCACAACTAGTTTGGAATGAAATGGAAACATTCACAACTAGTTTGGAATGAAATGGAAACATTCACAACTAGTTTGGAATGAAATGGAAACATTCACAACTAGTTTGGAATGAAATGGAAACATTCACAACTAGTTTGGAATGAAATGGAAACATTCACAACTAGTTTGGAATGAAATGGAAACATTCACAACTAGTTTGGAATGAAATGGAAACATTCACAACTAGTTTGGAATGAAATGGAAACATTCACAACAACAAGTTTGGAATGAAATGGAAACATTCACAACAAGTTTGGAATGAAATGGAAACATTCACAACTAGTTTGGAATGAAATGGAAACATTCACAACTTGTTTGGAATGAAATGGAAACATTCACAACTAGTTTGGAATGAAATGGAAACATTCACAACTAGTTTGGAATGAAATGGAAACATTCACAACTAGTTTGGAATGAAATGGAAACATTCACAACTTGAATGGAATGAAATGGAAACATTCACAACTAGTTTTGGAGTGAAATGGAAACATTCACAACTAGTTTGGAATGAAATGGAAACATTCACAACTAGTTTGGAATGAAATGGAAACATTCACAACTTTTTTGGAATGAAATGGAAACATTCACAACTTGTTTGGAATGAAATGGAAACATTCACAACTTGTTTAGAATGAGATGGAAACATTCATAACTTGTTTGGAATGAAATGGAAACATTCACAACTTGTTTGGAATGAGTTGGAAACATTCACAACTAGTTTCGAAAAAAAGGAACCAATCATAACCTATTTCGAATGAAATGGAAACATTCAAAACCAGTTTGGAAGTTTGGAATGAAATGGTAACATCCACAACTTGTTTGGAACAAAATGGCAACATTAACAACTAGTTTTGAATGGATGGAAACATTCCCATTTCATTCCAAATAAGTTGTGAATGTTTCCATTCGTTTCAAACCAGTTGTGAATGTTTCCATTACATTCCAAACAAGTTGTGAATGTTTCCATTTCATTCCAAACAAGTTGTGAATGTTTCCATTTGTTTCCAAACTAGTTGTGAATGTTTCCATTTCATTCCAAACTAGTTGTGAATGTTTCCATTTCATTCCAAACAAGTTGTGAATGTTTCCATTTCATTCCAAACTAGTTGTGAATGTTTCCATTTCATTCCAAACAAGTTGTGAATGTTTCCATTTCATTCCAAACAAGTTGTGAATGTTTCCATTTCATTCCAAAGTAGTTGTGAATGTTTCCATTTCATTCCAAACTAGTTGTGAATGTTTCCATTTCATTCCAAACTAAGTTGTGAATGTTTCCATTTCATTCCAAACTAGTTGTGAATGTTTCCATTTCATTCCAAAATGTTGTGAATGTTTCCATTTCATTCCAAACTAGTTGTGAATGTTTCCATTTCATTCCAAACAAGTTGTGAATGTTTCCATTTCATTCCAAACAAGTTGTGAATGTTTCCATTCATTCCAAACAAGTTGTGAATGTTTCCATTTCATTCCAAACAAGTTGTGAATGTTTCCATTTCATTCCAAACAAGTTGTGAATGTTTCCATTTCATTCCAAACAAGTTGTGAATGTTTCCATTTCATTCCAAACTAGTTGTGAATGTTTCCATTCATTCCAAACAAGTTGTGAATGTTTCCATTTCATTCCAAACAAGTTGTGAATGTTTCCATTTCATTCAAAACTAGTTGTGAATGTTTCCATTTCATTCCAAACAAGTTGTGAATGTTTCCATTTCATTCCAAACTAGTTGTGAATGTTTCCATTTCATTCCATTCCAAACTAGTTGTGAATGTTTCCATTTCATTCCAAACTAGTTGTGAATGTTTCCATTTCATTCCAAACAAGTTGTGAATGTTTCCATTTCATTCCAAACAAGTTGTGAATGTTTCCATTTCATTCCAAACTAGTTGTGAATGTTTCCATTTCATTCCAAACTAGTTGTGAATGTTTCCATTTCATTCCAAACTAGTTGTGAATGTTTCCATTTCATTCCAAACTAGTTGTGAATGTTTCCATTTCATTCCAAACAAGTTGTGAATGTTTCCATTTCATTCCAAACTAGTTGTGAATGTTTCCATTTCATTCCAAACTAGTTGTGAATGTTTCCATTTCATTCCAAACTAGTTGTGAATGTTTCCATTTCATTCCAAACTAGTTGTGAATGTTTCCATTTCATTCCAAACAAGTTGTGAATGTTTCCATTTCATTCCAAACTAGTTGTGAATGTTTCCATTTCATTCCAAACTAGTTGTGAATGTTTCCATTTCATTCCAAACTAGTTGTGAATGTTTCCATTTCATTCCAAACTAGTTGTGAATGTTTCCATTTCATTCCAAACAAGTTGTGAATGTTTCCATTTCATTCCAAACAAGTTGTGAATGTTTCCATTTCATTCCAAACAAGTTGTGAATGTTTCCATTTCATTCCAAACAAGTTGTGAATGTTTCCATTTCATTCCAAACTAGTTGTGAATGTTTCCATTTCATTCCAAACTAGTTGTGAATGTTTCCATTTTATTCCAAACTAGTTGTGAATGTTTCCATTTCATTCCAAACTAGTTGTGAATGTTTCCATTTCATTCCAAACTAGTTGTGAAAGTTTCCATTCCTTCCAAACTAGTTGTGAATGTTTCCATTTCATTCCAAACATGTTGTGAATGTTTCCATTTCATTCCAAACTAGTTGTGAATGTTTTCATTTCATTCCAAACAAGTTGTGAATGTTTCCATTTCATTCCAAACTAGTTGTGAAAATTTCCATTTCATTCCAAACCAGTTGTGAATGTTTCCATTCCTTTCAAACTAGTTGTGAACATTTCCATTTCTTTCCAAACAAGTTATGATTCTTTCCATTTGCTTCCAAACAAGTTGTGAATGTTTCCATTTCGTTCCGAACAAGTTGTGAATGTTTCCATTGCTTCCGAACTAGTTGCAAATGGTCAAAGTTGACAAAAAGTCAATATGTTTGACCACAAAATTTACATTTATCAGCAACTAGGGTGAAGTGTAACTTTACCCCAAGGTTGGTTGTGAATTCCTGAAATCCTTTATTATTGAATTGGGAACCATTATCTACTGCTGTCACTCTTGGCAAACCGAATCTACATATGTTCTTCCAGAGAAACTTCTAGATCTCCTTTGTCGAAATTATTGCCAGGGGCTCTACCTCAATCCACTTAGTAAAGTAATCTACTACTACTATGCAGAACTTCACTCCTACAATAGCCATTTGGGAGAGGACCAATGAGGTCAACACCCCAAACAGCGAAGGGGCAAGGATAGTCAGTCAAAGTTATCGCTTCCGAGGGTGCTCTTTAGATGAGTGCATGTCGCTAACACTTATTGCATTTTTTGACAAACTGCCTTGTATCCTTCCTTGAAGTAGGCCAGAAATATCCTTGCCAAAGTAGTATTCCAGTAAAGGTGTCAATCCCAATATGAGATCCGTAGGCTTCTTCATGGACTTCTTTAAGGATTGTCTTGATGTCTTCTTCACCAATACACCTTTGTAATGGGTTTGCATACCTTTGCTGGTACAATTCTTCCCCAATCATGAAGCATCTTCTAGAGTGTTTTTGCACCTTCGCCGCTTCCTTTGGATCCTGGGGTAAGGACGAACTATCCAAGTATTCCTTTATAGGTTCTTTCCACCCTTTTTTCGGTGTAATGAGTGCCATTGTGGCTATGCTCAGGTGGTCAAGTACCTCGATTGACTGTTTTGACTTTGCTAGTGCGTCAGCTTCAATGTTTCATTCTTGAGGTACCTTTTCTATGCTTACTTTGTCAAATTCTTGTTTCAATTTTGTGTCAAATTCATGGTATTTTGCTAGACTTGGACCCTTAGCAACGTATTACCCTGTTGTCTGTTGGACAACCAATTGTAAGTCATTATAAGCCTTTAGATTATTTGCACCAACTCAAGCCTTTAGATTCTTTACACCAACTCATTCTGCAAATTCATGGTATCTAGCCACGAGGGCTTCATATTCAATGATATTCTTGGTGATCTGGAATCCAAACATGATAGCTTTGGCCGCTTCCATCCCCTCAGGACCTCGGAGTATTATCCCAGCCCCCTGCCATTCTAACCCTGAAGCACCATCTACATACAAAGCCTATTCAGCTTCCTCAGATTTTAGGTTGTCGGGGGCATCCTCAATTTTAGGTAGTTCAACTATAAAGTTTGCTAAAGCCTGACTTTTTTTGGCATTTTTCTCCTCATATATGATGTTGTATTCTCCAAGTACGATACACCATTTTGATAGTCAGCCAAAATGATCCACCTTTTTCATGACTTCTTGAAGAGGTAGGTTACTTCAGATAGTGATAAAATGCCCTTGGAATTAAGGCTAGAGCCTCTTACTTGCCATCATTAAGGCGTAGATGCCTTTTTCTAGTAGAGGGCACCTGACTTTGGCACCATGCTAGGATTTTCTAACATAACATACCAGCCACTGCTTTCCCCATTTTTCCTTCACCAGTACCGAACTTACCACTTTCTCGGTGACTGCGTGGTAGAGGATGAGAGGTTCCCCTTCCTGTTGTTGCCGCAATGTCGGTAAACGAGTTCAGTAGCTTTTAAGTTCATCCCAGGCCTTTTGGCAGTCTTCGTTCCAAGGATGTTCCTCGAAGCCAAGGTTGCCTCCATTTTTTGCTGCTTTGGTGAGTACTTTAAAGAATGCTCGGCAGTGATCTCCATATCTCGAGATGAATCTACTAAGGGCCGTTACCCATCCTGTATGCCTTTGCACGTCCTTGGTAGTTGTGAGGGTTTGGAATCCTAATAAGGCCTTAACTTTCTCCGGATTGGCATCTATGCCTCTTTCAGACACCAAGTCACTGAGGAATTTGCCTCCAGTTACCTTGAACACACATTTTTCAGGGTTAAGACCGATTTCAAATTTCTAAAGTTGGTGGAATGTTTTCCCCAAGTTTATGATATGATTACTAGGTATTTTACTCTTAGCTATCATATCATCAACGTATACTTCCATATTTTTCCAAATTTGGGAACCGAACACTCTGTTCATCAGCCTCTGGTATGTGGCTCCTGCAATTTTAACGTTGAAAGGCAATTTGATGTAAAAGTAGGTCTCGGCTTTGGTATTGAAGGTGATTTTTTCCTCATCTTCGGGATCCATTCAAATCAAGTGGTATCCGCTAAAAGCATTGAGGAAGCTAAGTAGACCATATTTGGTAGTGGAGTCTACCAATTGGTATATTGATGGTAGACCATATTTTGAAAGTTGATGCACATTTGGAGTTTATCGCTCCCTTCCTTTGTGGTGCTAACAACGTTGCTGAGCCATTCAGGGTACTTGACCTCCCTTATTATGCTTACTCTTGTTAGCTATTGGACTTCGATTCTAATGAAATTGTTCTTATGTGCCGAGAGGCTACCCTTTTTCTGTCGAACAGGCTTCGCCTCTGGTCATACTTTATGGCTGTGCTGAATTATACCCAGATCTATTCTGAGCATATCCTTTGGAGAGTAAGCAAATAGATCTTTGTTCATTAATAGAAAGTATACAAGTTTTTTCTTGTCACCTTAAGCTAGCTTTTTCCTTATTTGGTTACTTCGGCCAAGGACAAGTTCTATATCCTCTATTTCTATTTTTTAGCATCACTCATTTCTTTTTCTATTAAATCTTCGCCGGTCACCTGCTTCTCTCCCAAAGTCTGTATGTGAACTTTCACTGGACTCTGTCAATCTCTGAGAACATTTTATTTACTGCAGCTTGAGTCAATGATATTTTCTGCATCATTAATCCTTTGCAACAAACGTGATAGTTCAGGTTTTTCACATCGCAATAAATGTGAAGGTTGCCCTAGAATAATGATCTTCTCAAGGATGGCTATTATATGAAGATGGTTGAGCTATGATGATGCACCTTGTCATAGTGACAAGCAAAGAGTTGGAGACTGGTATGAGATATGAGGCTACCCTTCAGCATCAATGGTAGATCAATCCATCCGAGCATTAGGACCATGAAGGACCAACATGGAGGTATATGAGGTCATAAGTTTAACATCACCCTAAAAAATGCCCAAGTTGTCCTTAGACCTAAGATCATGAAGGTTGGCATTACATGTCATCAATACTTTGACCCTCTTCACATCTTAGTTTCCAATCCTTGCCATGATCAGGAGAAGACCATCATGTGGGAATTTCACAACTGACCCATCACTTCGGGTAAGTTTGTTCATCAAGTTGTTGAATTTTGTGATTGCGATTTTCCTCACCTTCCTTTTTCTTTTAGCCAAGGGTAATCCAATGGTTATGGTTTAGATAACCCCAGCTGAAGGTGGTTTGGATTCAAAATGGAAACATTCACAACTAGTTTAGAAGGAATGGAAAATTCATAACTTGTTTGGAATGAAAAGAAAAATTTTCACAACTAGTTTGGAATGAATGGAAACATTCACAACTTGTTTGGAATGAAATGGAAACATTCACAACTAGTTTGGAAGGAATGGAAACATTCACAACTAGTTTTGAATGAAATGGAAAGATTCACAACGTGTTTGGGATAAGATGAAAACATTCACAGCCTGTTTAGAATATAATGGAAACATTCACAACTAGTTTGGAATGAATGGAAACATTCACAACTTGTTTGGAATGAAATTGAAACATTCACATCTTGTTTGGAATGAAATGGAAACATGCCCAATAGTTGAGCCAGCATTAACGAAATTAAAGTTTGGAATGGAATAGAAACATTCAAAACCAGTTTGGAATGAAATGGAAACATTTACAACTAGTTTGGAATGAAATAGAAACGTGCACATTAAGTTTGCCTTGAAATGGAACCATTCGCATCTTCTTTCCAAGGAATGGAAACATTCACAACTAGTTTTGAGTGAAATGGAAAAGTTCACAACCTGTTTGGAGTGAAATGGAAAAGTTCACAACCTGTTTGGAATGAGATGGAAACATTCACAACTTTTTTCAAATGAGATGGACACATTCACAACTTGTTTGGAATGGAATGGAAACACTTCTGGGGCTCCGATTAGTTTGGTGCCTGTCAGAGTCATATTCCTCATCTTCTCATTTTCTCTTACCTTTTGCTTTTTCCCGGGCCTTTGGCGATGGCATCTGTAAGTAGCACTGAAGTTGACCTTCCTTGATTGGAGACTCAACGTACTTTCTAAATTAGAAGCAATCCTAGGCGTTGTGCCCATGGTCCCAGTGAAATTTGTAGTACTTCTTCATATTCTTTATGTTATCCGAGGTCATGGTGTTCATACATTTGATTGAAGTTCCTTGCCTTTCCAAGGCCATGAGGATATTTGTCCTTGAAGTGTTAAGGTGGATGAATGTCATCATCTTTCTTCCCTTGGATTTTCAAGGTCTGTCTCTTCCCTCATATTGATACCGAGGTTGGTAACTATTGCCTTCGGATTGGTGATTGTCAGACTTCGGCCATCCCATTCCTAGTTCCTCAGCTGTAATATGTTGCTTTACCCTTCAGTGTAATTCATCGAGGGTGTTAGGGGGATCTTTTGAGAACTCGTAGAAGAGCTGTGAGTCCTTCCTCAGCCCTCTGATCATTACGAGGATTCAGATTTCGGGGTGAAACTCTAGAACATTGAGTGCTTCTTTGTTCAATATCTCAACATAGTCTTGAATGGTCTCCCCATTCTTTTGCGCTATAATGAACATTTGGTTGGGCATCTTTACCGTTGGCCTGCTGCCTATGAATTATTGGATGAAGGTGGTGGATAATTCCTAGAATCCAATTATGGTTCCGGGCACCGACGAGTTGTACCATGCAATTGTTGGCCTAGATAAGGTGACCACGAAGCATTTGCAAAGGTTGGCATCATCGGCTCCATGCAACACCATGCTCCTTCAATATTTTGTTAAGTGGGCCTGAGGGTTACTTTGCCCATCATACATTTCAAAGTGTGGTACTCGGAAGTCACTGGGCATAGGAGCTTCCACTATTGCCCTAGTAAAGGGGGACTCCTCTCTGGTGAAGCTCTCCAATAATCTTGACCAAGTTAGTATGTGATGGGGGGAAGTTATTTAAGAGATTAGTAGTAGAAAAAAGTGACACCTCTTCTTTTTTACCTAGGAGCCTTCCCCGAATATTTATAGGAGGCTGGGAAGAGGAGGCCGTTACGCTAAGTCTGAGTAAATCAGGACACGTGTTTGGCTAGATTTGGTCTGTACCCTTGTAGAGGGGTGTCTACAGTTGGCAATAGGTGGTTATGCTAAGAGGGCAAGGGTGGTTGCTAGGTTTTTGTCAGAGATCCCTCAACTATATTTATCATTTCTCCATAAGACCCATTTGGGGGTCTGAGACCCATTCAAAGAAGGATTTCCCCAGAGGGTGATTGGAGAAAGCCATTTGGATGGGCGGACCATCTTTGGGAGACTTTTCTTCTATCTAGGAGGATAAACCTAGATTCTTGAGGTTGGTAATGTACACTCCCAAGGATGGCAAAGAGTCTTTTTCCTAGAGTCAGTCGCATATACTTACAAGGGTGGTGTAGAGAATTCTCCCAACGTTGGTCGTTTATCTTTTCGAGGGTGGTGTCAACTATGCCAATAAGAAAGTCATGTGGGCGATAGCCTTTCGACTATCACTTATCTTCAAGTCTTTTTGTATAAATAGATATTTTAGACTCTTGTGGTCTTTGTAGACTTAAAACTTGCTTCTTAACAGGTAATGTCTGCCTGCTTGAGAGCAGAGATAACTGCTGTTTGCTCCATATTGTGATCTAGATAATTCTTTTCATGAGGTTTAAGCTGCCTTGATCCCTAAGCTATTGTTTGTTTCCCTTGCATTAATAGATAGCCCAACCCTATTTATGAAGCATATGTGCATACCTCATACTCTATAGCAGAGTCTGGCAACACTAGTATTGGGGCTATAGTCAACCTCTTCTTGAGCTTTTGAATGCTACCATTACAGTGTTCACCCCACTCATAGGTTCTTTTTTCCTTATGGGTATCCTCTCACTCTTACTCATATATGCCCTTTGTACTGTCCTCCACTACAGTTCTGCACTGCCTTCCAATTTAAAGGTGGCAAGTGACACCCTTTGGGTGGATGTGACTTTCATTCTTTCAAATACTTTTTCTATCTAGTAGATCTAGAATTCAGCCTCTTTTGGATCACCACTACCCTTAAACACTAGGGGTTTAAGTGCTAGAAAGCCTTCTACTTGGCCTTCTCTTAAATGTTCCTTTCATGGCTTTTATCTCTTCATTTTAGGAGTCCTGATCTCTCTTTGAGAAGCCAGCTCTTTTGAGCTTCCGGAGATTGGCTCCATTTTGCCCGCATTAGCACATAAATGCTCCCCTTCTCAGTTCTCACTGCTTCCCATAATTTTTTACCTCAATTTGGTACTCTTTGTATGTCTTCTTTCATCATCTTGTTCTTACTCTTCATCCGCAAGCCTACTTGCTTGCTATTCTCTTATTGGCTCTTTTGTTGGCCTTTTTTCAATTCATTCTTTTGCTTCCTGTTCTTCATTAGAAGTGGTGCCTCTAGGTGCCTGCGCTTGGCCCTTAGTAAGGGCTTGCATGAATGCTCTAAGTTGAGCAATAGTAGCTTGCATCATTTCCATCATGTGTTCCATTCTGTGCTGACCTTAAACACTAGCTTCAAGCTCTATGGCCCTATTTGGAGATCCTGCTCTACTTTCCGCTAGTTCTTCATTTTCAAGCTGTTGATCATGTAACTAATTAGCCTTAATATTAATTTAATTTCTCATATCCCTATTTTTACCTCTGGCCATTTAATCCTACAAAACATAAAATGGTTGTGTACCATAAGGGGAATTTGCTTAACAGACCTTTAAGGACCTATACAACCTTACAGTCTAACACCAACTCTATCAAGGCCCAATTCACACTCACCCTAAACCTTTTTAAGAGGCTTACGACAACCAATTGTTTTTAATCAACTAGTTGTTTTTTATCACTTGGTTTGTTTCTCATAAGGTGAATTAGACTCTAACTCCCAGGTTCTTTGTTACCAACTCCGGGGTAGTCCAGTTATGGTGCCAAAACTGTGTATTTAAACTCCCAACTATGGTGTGTCCTGTAGGTCATCAGAACAACAACCTTAGTGTACATACTTAAGTGACCTTCTTGAGCACTATGTAAATACATGCATATTGGTCTAACCATAACACACATATTTACATTTATGCACACTATGGCAGCTAAGAAGGAAAACTGACACAACTGCCCGTGCCCCTGCCTAGGAAGCCCTGTAAGACCTGGTCTCACGGTGGATTGCAATTGGCTAGTTGTGTATGTGTACGGATTAAATCCCATGGTACTAGTTGATTATCCTAGAATATGCAATATGCATGCTCTTCATGCTTTGACTTGGTTTATTAAAACCATAAAACATTAACTCGGCCAAGTAATTTTCTACACAAAATAAATACAAATAGCCAAAGCATATAAAATTAACATTTGTGTGAGTTTACTACACATAACAACTTGTCAGAACATTCATACATAAAGTAGACTAATGCTCTCACCCAAGAGAAATCCTAGAGTCGAGGACTCCTTATAACATAGACTATGGAGGCAACTAAAAGTACTGTATAAATACAAGCCTTTATTGAGATCTCTTTGACTTAACTCCCACCTTGGATACACGTTCTAGTGGCGAGTCTCAAAAGTCCTTTGCCAAGTGCTACTAGGCTCTGCAGCCAAAGGAAGATACTAGTTAGTACTGTTACTTGACCAACAAGCCAACTAAATACACCATGTAGACTAGAATCACAAGGATTCTCAAATGCCGTACCTATACACACAAAAGAACACTACTGCGATAATCCTCAACGATTACCCGGTCCAGCAACTTCAGTCTCTGCATAACATAACTAGGGAGTGAGAATTCAACAATTCTCAGTAAGGGGTCTTCAGTGTACCTGCAAGAAAATTACTAGGACTGGACATATGATGAACATATGTAAACTTGCTGCGAGCTCACACAACATGAGGGTCTGATATATGCACATATAACTAGGCCATAAAGACCTCTCCTCAAACTAGTCCTCCTCACGGTGCATCACTCTATGCCTAGCGAGTTCTGATCACTAACCCGCTCCTAGCAAGCCGTAGCTTACTGGATGCAATCATGTAGCCTTCCCATAGTCGTTATGCAGGGGAATTATGGTGGAACTTTGTAGACTAGGCCATAAGACCTCCTTGTAGACTAGATGAACAAGGTTTCACCTTGCAACCTCGTGGCTATGGCATGGCTAGGCCGCCAAGGGTTCTAAACCTCTCACTTGAGCTAGTGGTAGCTAATTATGCTCATTTGCAACATAGTTTCCTTGCTTGTTGCACAAGAGTGAATAAAACTCTACAAAACTCAAGGAAACTCTTATATTTTGTGGGACTTTTGGAAGTCTCGGAGTACCCCCGGAATCTTAGACCTTTAGGTATGCTAAGAACCCTCAATAGGTCTCACTTGGAAAAAGTTAGCAAAAACAAAACCGGGTGCAAATTTGTCTGTGGCGACGCGTCGCCACAGTTGGTAACGTTCTGTGAACTTTTGCTGGATTGGCGACACGTCATGGGAACTCGTAATTGGCGACGCATCGCCAAACCTGCAAAATGCAGAAATTGGCGCATTTTGCTGCTATGAACTTTGGACGATTCCTACACATATCAAACATGCATGGAATGCCTCCAAATTTCATACACACATAGAACATGTTGCATAGAACATAACCAACTATCACAAGCTAAGCTATGATGTCTTGTAACATCAATCCAATCCTCCCAATTCCTCTAGTCCACCATAATTCAACCAAAACCTTTAACTAATGCCATAGCTAAAACCACTCGAATTCTTCAAGCAAACTCAAGCTAATGGCATTAAATGAACTTAAAAACATACTGCCCTTACCTCAACTCCAAGTAACATGCAAGAATCAAGCTCCCTTTCAACCAACCAAGCTCACCAAAGTTCTACACAAGTTCCAAATCAAAACAATGGCACCAAACATTAAAACTATACTCTCTAACCAAAACCCAAGCTTCAAACTAACTAATAAACATGAATTCAATCAAGAACACATTTCTTACCTCGTTCAAAAATATGGGATGGGGAAAAACGTCCTTCCAAGCTTCAAAATCATGTTTCCAAGCTTGACATTGGCTTCTCCAAGCTTATACACCTTGAATTGCACCTCTTGAAACCAAGATCACTTGATTCCAAGCTTAATTTGAGAGAGAAATGAGTGAGGGAAGTATGAAAACGTGATTATGGCAGCCTCCCCCATCTCTTTCCCTTCTTAAACCCTTACTTTGCATCAAGGCCATCAAGGTTTCAAGTTTAATGCAATTAAGTCCCCCATCTTTGTAACTTAGTGATTCGTGATTAAATTCTTGTCTATTCTTTAAGTTTGAGTTAAGGTTGAAAGTTAAGTTCTAAAAATTCATTTTAAAACACTTGAGACTCATCCCGGCTATTCAAGATGCAAAATTACCATTTTGCCCCTGAACTTCGTTCAGTGCTTTATTTTTCTCAGAACTTAGTGAACTTTGCTAAACTTCTCAATTCTTGCTAATGTAAACTTGAATTAAGGTTCTAAACTTAATTTAGGTCACCTTACCTTCCTCAATTTCACTTCATACTAGAAGGGCCATAAGAAACACACTAGCATAAGTCTTAGTTTTGGCTTCCACACATTAGGCAATCTTGTTAAGTTCGAGTGGCCAGCTACTGCACCTGTAACTTCCACTAACAAACTGTATCATTCTAGCCTCATAACCCCTATTTTTTTTGCTCCATTATCAAGTACAGACTCAGAGAAAACCAAAGAATTTTTTTTTACATCAATAGCCCACCTATGGACCAAGTTATGGATTTTTGAAGTTGGTTACAAAATTCTGACCAAATGAACAGTAACTCAACCAATTTTGCAACATCATATCTTTGGCTACTGGGCTCTAAATCCATAAATTCCAAATCCCAGTTAACCCTCCAGATTTCCTCTAGGTGTGGTCAAAATTTCATGCCAAGATTCATTCTACACAGGGAGATATTAAACTTCAGGTCCAGAGTCAAAATTCTGGCAACTTTTGGACCATTTTGCCCATACAAAATTTCATAAGTGTGCAAACACTTCATTCACAAGGGGAAAACCATCCAAGGCTATCCCATATATGTCCATTACACATAGGAATTACATGCTCTTGCATCTAGCAACTTTATGTGGCCAAAACAGAATTTACAAGTAAACAGCTTATCATTCACACTTAGGGTAGCTTTGCACCACATCACTTACATAGCCAAAACATTACTCAAATGTTCACATACTTGTCTCATCTTACATACACTACATGTACATGCATACATGCACTACAATATGGTCTTAACTCAGCTAAATACACACCCTAGGTTACAGGAGTGCCTGAGACACAATGGACTCTAGAAACAGGATGCTGGACAGCTGCTGCACAACACAATAAGTACCACCATTAAAAATACCAAATGTGCTCCTAAAATCACCAAAATTTCCAGATCATAACTAGACATATGGAAGTTCATGTACCTGAAATTTCAGATCAAAACTCAAACCAAAAAGGTTAGTTTGAAGGTGATCTTTCAGCTGGACCTGAAATGGGAGAATTGAGGGGAGTAAGTTTCATTGAGAAACTTAGTAAGGGTAGCACTTGGATTCAATAGGCAATGTAACCATCATTAAAACCTGCATCCAAAGACACTAAAACACAAAAACCACAATGCATATATACAAGATATAGCAACTAAATGCAGCAGCCAAACACAAACAACAAACACATGAAATGTGAGCAGCATATACCATAGGTTAGTCCATAAAACACATAATAAACATAACCAAATCACTATAGCCCTCATTCAAGCTAATGCTTGGTCTTAGGAGGATTTTAACAGTAGTTAGTACTAACTTTTGGGCTCTAGAAACCCTCACTTTACTGCCATCATTGTGCACTTCACACTAGGTCACAAAACCTTCAATAAGTGCACTCCCCTCACTAAGCTTGGTTCATCAAGCTCATGGCTCTCTTCCAAGCTTAGCCCTAGCTCCATGGATGTTTGAAAATTGTAGAAAATAGTCCATGAGAGCAAGAGAACCCTTACCAAAGTGGGTAGGCCGAAAATCAAGCTTGATCCTTGAAGTATCCAAGAAATAGCTCTAGTTTGCTTCCAATTGCTTCCTTTTGCCTTCAATTTCAATCAATTGCAAGTTTGAAGGTGTGGTGGCTATGGAGGAAGTGTTTGTGTTCTTGGGCTACGAAAATGAGAGAGGGATAAGTGATTTGGCTACTTAAATAGCCTTAAATGAGCTTAAGGGCACAAAACACACTTAAACAAGCTTAACCTTGCTTTATGTCATTTTCCTTCTCACTTAATTACGGACATTCTTTAATTGGTACACATGTGCCCCTGACTAATTATCTAGTATTGGCTGCCTCCCCCCATGGTGTGGATCTAACCCTTACACTTAATAAGCTTAAACACCTTAACGACTAGGATATTGTGGTAGTTGCAATATTGCCTTTAGTGTTTAATTGCCCAAACTGTCTTCCATGAGATATGTAGTCTACATATGGGTACAACTTGGAGAACTTGTGTTCTGGACCGACCCACCATGAGAACACTACATGGATCGTTATATGAGTGTCATAAGTGATTATCACAGTGATCATGGTATATGTAGTCCTTCGACCTAAGATCATCATGGTTCCCTACATGTGAGTCACATACTTTGATACTTTCCTTTGTTGCTCGTAACTGAGTGAACTTGAAGGAGGTCATTAGGTATGCCACATATCATGTGGACGGATTTGTATGATCAAGGTAGGATTTGTCCCTCCTATGTAACAGGAGTGATATCTTTGGGACCCTTGATAGAGTGAGACTTAGAAAATGCATGGCCATGCTTGGATGAGTTGATATACGATATCAATGTCATCAGTTTAAGTTGGTCTACTCGGTAATCAAGAAACCAAAGATTGGGCTATACGAGAGTGACACATTCCATGTCTCGTGCTTAGTCTTGATATCTTGGACAAAGGGACAGTGGCATATATAGGTGATGATCATAAAGGTTTAGTCGAATCCTCGACAATCTTGTCACTTGGGTAGCAATGATGTGTTGCGAGACATCGCTCATTGCTTATGATCATAAATATGATTTATGATCATTGCCAATGTGGTAAGAGCCTATTGGGTCGCACACATAGAGCTATTTGGATCATTAGAGTGCATGGGCTAACAATTTGGGTTATGGTTTCACAATAATTTCGTATTAATAATGGGCCTAATAGTTGAGCCATTATTAAGCCCGAAATTAAAGCCTAATTGGATTAGGGCTTTGAAACCCATTAGGCCTGGAAGTTGAGTCTCACTATAAATACAACTTCTAGTGAGAAATTCGCAGGTCTCCTTGCCCTAGCCTCCCAAAAAGGACAATCGCACTCTTCTCTTGCAATTCCTTGGAGGACGCAAGCTAGCATTGCGAGCGCAAGAGAAACGCATCTGTCGGGACACGGTGGAAGCGTGGTGATCCCGAGAGGCTCGTGTGGATACCATAGAGAGCTTGAACACGTCAACTGTTCAAGTTTTGTGATTCGACTCTACAGTTGAGTGAGAGATCTCAACCGAAAATTAGGTATGAAAATTTTTGAACACCCGGTTTACCCCGTTTCACTTGGATCCTGGAGGGTTTCGGTTAAATTCCGCTGCGCTGTTTGGCTCCCGAAACCCATCAGTGGTATCAGAGCTACTGGTGAAACCCTAAATCGGGATTGAGTGTTGAATCGCATGATGCTATGTGTTCGGTTGCTTTTCGGCCATGATTAATTAGATTGATTCATGATGCATGAAACCGGAACTCGTAATGAACATATGACATATATGAAGAAACGACACAAATTGGTTAATGAGATTAACCCGAAATTGAATGGTATGAGATACCTATATGGATTAGGATTCTTGCAATAGTTGCAAAAACCCTAGCTTGGTTCGGATTCGGCCTGTTCGGGCACCGAAAGTAAGGTATTTTTGGTGGCTCGAATGGAGGAGTCTCGGGTGCCTACTTTCTCGAAATAGAAGATTTCGGGCTAAGCAATTGTAAGACAATTTTTTGCGCCGGGGGGCGCTGCCCCCCACGCCCCCCGCAAGGGCGGCTCCCCTTGACCTCGTCCGCTGACCGGTCAGCGGAACCACCGCCCACTGACCGGCCAGCGGGACCGCCGTATGCAAAGCGCCACATAAATAAAAACTGGTTAATCAACGCACGAAAATTGGCATGCATCTTTGTTGAATGAGATTTGACATGATATGCTGATTGGTGTTTGAAGCATGGTGCATGGTTATAGCCCTTGATTGGTTGTACTTGTAAATACGGCCTGCGAGTCGTGCCTTCTCTTGTTACTCTCATTGTACATTCTCTTCTCACCTTACTCCCCTCGAATGTAACTCGAGGTTTCTATTATTGATGTAATGGTACATTATGGGATCATCCAAGGTGGTATGTCCAAGGATCATCCAAGGTGGTATGTCCAAGGAGGTGACAACAAAAGGGCAACCAAGAAAGGAAGAGAAGGAGCTTGTGAAGACTCTTTTCTTTTCTTAGGCTTTTATGATATTCTCATTGGCTTGAGAATATCGCATAGTTTGGGCTATAACCATGTCACATTTACTTTCTTGTAAGCATGAGATGCATGTTTTATATTTGTATGTGATGCATGTATAAGACAACCGGAGATAACAAATTGGTGAGATCAAAATGAAAAAAATCCCTCAAACAAATATTAAGTCATTAAATGTGATGCCTTCCAAATGTTGGCACTCGTCAAGACTTTGATCAACATTAGGTGGGTTTGCCAAAGCAAAGCACCTATGTTCATCTTGGTAAGGCGCGATGGGATAATAGTGATATCCAAATTGCTAACTTTGGGTTCGACTTAACTAAGTCATCCTAATAGGATTAGGGACTTAGAGGCATAGAGTTGGGCTTAAGCTCATGAGATGAGCTTGGACAAGTGTTGTTCACCCAACTATCCAAGAGTTGCATAAGATGCAATTGGCAAGGAGTTGCCTACCTAAATAGCTGTAACTTGAGAGAAAAGCCAAAGCTGACTCAGGTTGTGGTCAAATATGGATCTTGGCCCACTAGAATACCTTAGCGCCGAGGTGTTCCAAAATAATATCGAGGGTTATTATTTTGAGGAAAATAGTGGGAGTATCGTTTAATAAAAGTCCTTATTAAATGAATTAAAATACATGACTCTTACACTGCATATTTACTGTTGTAGATAACCATGGCACAAAACACATCGACACTTTCGTTGCGATCAATCCTTGAGAAGGAAAAACTGAATGGGACCAACTTTCTCAAATGGTACCGAAACTTGAGGATAGTCCTCAAACAAGAGAGAAAGGCTTATGTCCTAGAGCAGCCCATTCCGAATGAGCCTGCTGCCACTGCTCCAAGAGCTGAAAGGGATGCTCACAAGAGGCATTCTGATGATGCTTTGGATGTTGCATGCCTCATGCTTATTACCATGGAATCTGAGCTTCAGAAGCAACATGAGAACATGGGGGCGTTCGATATGATCGAACATCTCAAAATGCTTTTCCAAGAGCAAGCTAGGCATGAGAGGTTTGAGACCTCTAAGGCATTGTTTCAGTGCAAGATGTCTGAGGGAAGTCCCGTGGGTCCTCATGTGCTCAAGATGATTGGGTACATTGAGAATCTTGAGAATTTGGGATTTGCTCTTCAGAAAGAGTTGGCTATTGATGTAGTCTTGCAATCGTTGCCTGAAAGCTACAGTCAGTTCGTCATGAACTATAACATGAACGACCTTGACAAGTCCCTCCCTGAATTGCTCAACATGTTGAGAACTGCTGAGCAAAACCTTAAGAAGGCTAAGCCCATTTTGATGGTTCAAAAGGGCAAGGGAAAGGGAAAAGCCAACAAGAAGAAGGATAAAGCTAATGGAAAGTCCAATGCTAATTCTTCTTCAGCTGCACTGAAACCAAAGGGTGGTGTGGCAAAGGAAGGGGAGTGCTTCCATTGTAAGCAACCTGGACACTGGAAGCGCAATTGCAAGCTCTATCTTGAAGAACTTGCTAAGGAAAAGGGAAGTAAGACTTCCACTTCAGGTATTTTTGTTATAGAGGCTAACTTTTCTACTTCCTCATCTTGGGTATTGGATACTGGATGTGGATCTCACATTTGTGCAAATGTGCAGGATCTAAGTAGAAGTAGAAGATTGGCCCGAGGTGAAGTGGACCTACGTGTTGGAAATGGAGCAAGGGTTGCTGCCTTAGCCGTAGGGACTTATGTTCTCACTTTACCTAGTGGATTAGTTTTAGAATTAGACAACTGCTACTTTGTGCCTACTATTAGTAGAAATTTGATTTCTGTTTCTTGTTTGGACAAGAAAGGTTTTTCATTTATAATAAAGGACAAATGTTGTTCTATTTATTTGAATGAAATCTTTTATGGTAGTGCTCAACTTAGCAATGGGTTGTATGTTCTAGACCTCGAAGATCCAATCTATAATGTGAATACCAAGAAGGTCAGATTAAATGATTCAAACCCGACCTATCTCTGGCACTGTCGCTTGGGCCATATAAATGAGACCCGCATATCCAAGCTCCATAAGGATGGACTCTTGGACTCATTTGATTTTGAATCATATGAGACATGTGAGTCATGTTTGTTGGGCAAGATGACCAAAGCCCCATTCACAGGGCAAAGTGAAAGGGCTAATGACTTACTAGGACTCATACATAGTGATGTATGTGGCCCTATGTCTACACAAGCTAGAGGAGGTTTCCAATACTTCATTACTTTCACTGATGACTTCAGCAGATATGGCTATGTGTATCTTATGAGACACAAGTCAGAATCCTTTGAAAAGTTCAAAGAATTCAAGAATGAAGTAGAGAATCAACTCGGGAAAAGTATCAAAGTGCTTCGATCAGATCGAGGTGGAGAGTACTTGGATCGAGAATTCCTTGACTATCTGAAGGAGTGTGGTATAGTATCACAACTCACTCCACCAAGTACACCTCAATGGAATGGTGTATCTGAAAGGAGAAATCGAACTCTGTTAGACATGGTTCACTCTATGATGAGTCAAGCTGACCTTCCAAACTCCTTTTGGGGACATGCTCTAGAGACAGCCGCTTTTACACTAAACCGAGTTCCATCTAAATCGGTTCAAAAGACACCATATGAGATATGGAGTGGGAGGCATCCCAATTTGTCTTTTATGAAGATTTGGGGCTGTGACGCTTATGTGAAACGTCAATCCTCTAACAAACTAGGGCCCAAATCTAAAAAAATGCCTTTTTGTTGGGTATCCCAAAGAAACAAAGGGTTACTATTTCTACAATCCTTCTGAGCAAAAAGTGTTTGTTGCTCGAACTGGTGTCTTTTTGGAGAAAGAGTTTATCTCTAAAGGAACTAGTGGGAGGAAAGTAGAACTTGAAGAAATTCAAGAACAACAAGGAGACATCGAACCTGAAATGGAACCTGAACAGACACCACAAGATGTTGTGGTTCAAGAGTCTGTTCCTGTAGCACAGAGCCCACGTAGGTCTGGTAGGATTCGGCGTGAGCCCGAGAGATATGGATTTCTTGTGACTCACACCAGTGATGTGATGCTCATGGATCAGGATGAGCCCACAACCTACCAACAAGCTATGTCGGGGCCTGACTCTGAGAAGTGGCTAGTGGCCATGAAATCCGAGATGGAATCCATGTATGAAAACCAAGTATGGACTTTGGTTGACCCACCTGAAGGGGTAAAACCCATAGGGTGCAAATGGGTTTTCAAGAAGAAAACTGACATGGATGGTAATGTGATTACCTTTAAGGGACGATTGGTTGCAAAAGGTTTCAAGCAAATTCATGGTATTGACTATGATGAAACTTTTTCACCAGTTGCTATGCTTAAATCCATCCAAATTTTGTTTGCTATTGCTGCACACTATGATTATGAGATATGGCAAATGGATGTCAAAACTGCATTCCTAAATGGAAAGCTACTTGAGGATGTGTACATGACACAACCTGAGGGTTTTGTCACTCCTGAGAATGCCAATAAAGTGTGCAAGTTGCAAAGGTCCATTTATGGACTGAAGCAAGCTTCTCGAAGTTGGAATCTTCATTTTGATGATGCAATCAAAGAGTTTGGTTTTATCAAAAATGAAGATGAACCTTGTGTCTACAAGAAGGTTAGTGGGAGCGCTATTGTCTTCTTGGTGTTGTATGTAGATGACATACTACTCATCGGGAATGACATTCCTGAGCTACAGTCTGTGAAGACTTGGCTAGGGAAATGTTTCTCTATGAAGGACTTGGGTGAAGCAGCCTATGTGTTAGGCATCAGGATCTATAGAGATAGATCTAGAAAGCTTCTTGGCCTAAGTCAAAGTACATATATTGACAAGGTGCTAAAGAGGTTTAGCATGCAAGATTCCAAGAAAGGATTCTTGCCCATGTCACATGGTATCACTCTTTCTAGATCTCAGTGTCCGAGTACACCCGAGGAGAGAGAGCGCATGAGTAAGATTCCATATGCCTCAGCAATTGGATCTATCATGTATGCCATGATATGTACTCATCCCGATGTCTCATATGCTTTGAGCATGACGAGTAGGTACCAATCGAACCCCGGTGAGAGTCACTGGACAGCTGTTAAGAACATCCTTAAGTACTTATGAAGGACTAAGGATGCATTCTTGGTCTTTGGAGGTGAAGATGAGCTCGTTGTAAGGGGTTACACCGATGCAAGCTTCCAATCCGATAAGGATGATTTTAGATCGCAATCTGGTTATGTGTTTTGTATTGGTGGTGGTGCTGTGAGCTGGAAGAGTTCAAAGCAAGAGACAGTAGCTGACTCTACAACAGAATCTGAGTACATTGCCGCCTCTGATGCTGCGAAGGAGGCAGTTTGGATCAAGAAGTTCATCACTGAACTTGGAGTGGTTCCAAGCATTGCCGACCCGATAGAGCTCTATTGTGACAACAATGGAGCAATCGCACAGGCTAAGGAACCTCGATCTCACCAGCGATCCAAACACATACTCCGACGCTATCATCTCATCAGGGAGATCATCGAGAGGGGTGATGTAAGGATATGCAGGACTTCGACAGATAGCAACATTGCTGATCCGCTGACAAAGCCCCTTACGCAGCAAAAGCATGATAGCCATTCTAGGTCCATCGGTATTAGATACATGGATGATTGGCTTTAGTGCAAGTGGGAGATTGTTAGTGTTGTGCCCAAAAGGCCAATCATGAGATGATTGTATTTTTTGCACATTGAGTCATGATATTTTATTAAGGCATTAATCCAGCAATTATGTTTGTTGTTTTGTTTCTGCGTAACTTAACAAACATAATTGTAACCCTAGAATAATGATGTCCCTTATCTGATAATAAGTGATCTCATAGTGATCATGGTATATGTAGTCCTTCGACCTAAGATCATCAAGGTTCCCTACATGTGAGTCACATACTTTGATACTTTCCTTTGTTGCTCGTAACTAAGTGAACTTGAATAGAGGTCATTGGGTATGTCACATATCATGCGGAGGGATTTGTATCATCAAGATTCCCTACATGTGATATCTTCAGGCCCCTTGATAGAGTAATACTTTGATACTTTCCTTTGTTGATATACGATATCAATGTCAGTGAACTTGAAGGAGGTCTACTGGGTAATCAAGATCATGCTATACGAGAGTGACACATTCCATGTCTCGTGCTTAGTCTTGATATCTTGGACAAAGGGACAATGGCATATATCAGTGATGATCATAAAGGTTTAGTCGAATCATCGACAATCTTGTCACTTGGGTAGCAATGATGTGTTGCTAGACACCGCTCATTGCTTATGATCATAAATGTGATTTATGATCATTGCCAACGTGGTAAGAGCCTATTGGGTCGCACACATAGAGCTATTTGGATCATTAGAGTGCATGGGCTAATAATTTGGGTTTTGGTTTCACAATAATTTCATATTAATAATGGGCCCAATAGTTGAGCCATTATTAAGCCCAAAATTAAAGCCTAATTGGATTAGGGCTTTGAAACCCATTAGGCCTGGAAGTTGAGTCTCACTATAAATACAACTTTTAAGTGAGAAATTCGCAGGTCTCCTTGCCCTAGCCTCCAAAAAGGACAGCCACACTCTTCTCTTGCAGTTCCTTGGAGGACGCAAGCTAGCACTGCAAGCGCAAGAGAAACGCATCTACTGGGACGTGGTGGAAGCGTGGTGATCCCGAGAGGCTCGTGTGGATACCATAGAGAGCCTGAACACATAAACTGTTCAGGTTTTGTGATTCGACTCTACAGTTGAGTGAGAGATCTCAACCGAAAATTAGGTATGAAATTTTTGAACACCCGGTTTACCCAGTTTCACTTGGATCCTAGAGGGTTTCGGTTAAATTCCACTGCGCTGTTTGGCTCCCGAAACCCATCAAGCAACTGGGGCATTAGTCAAACCAAATGGCATGACTGTGTACTCATAATGCCCATATCTGGTCCTGAATGCAGTCTTAGGAATGTCTTCTTCCTTTACTCTCAATTGGAAGTATCTAGATCTTGAATCAATCTTGGAGAAGATCTTAGCTCCCTTGAGTTGATTAAATAGTCACTGCATTAAGCTTCCTGTAGTCAATGCATAGTCTCAAAGGTCCATCCTTCTTCTTCACAAAGAGAATAAGAGCTCCCCATGGTGAAACACTTGGGCTTATGAACCCTTTTTCAAGAAGTTCATCAAGTTGTTTCTTGAGCTCATTCATCTCTGTGATTGGCAATCTGTAAGGAGGTATGGATATTCGACTAGCTTCTGGTTGTAGCTTGATTTCAAATTCAATCTCCCTTTTGTGGAGGAATACCTGGCAGGTCTTTAGGAAGGACTTGTCAAAAGTCTCTCACTATAGGTATTCTATCCACTTCTTCTTCACAGTGCAATTGATTCAATGCATAATACTAATCATGCTCAGAAATCACAGGTATCTCATCTAGTACCTCTAGCTCCATGCCATGCATTTTATACACTAATTCCTTAGAATTAACTAATGCATGCACTTCACCATCAGGCAATGTGATTTCCATCTTAGAACAATCAATTCTTATGTTATGCATAGCAAGCCAATTCATACCCAGCACTAAATCATACTTAGGAGTATCCAACACTTGCAGATTAGTCATAGCCTTAGCCTTTCCTACTACTAGCTCACAATCCTTAGCTAGGTCATTAGTGAAAAGACATTGACTACCTGCTGTTTTCACTAAGGATATCCTAGGCATGATTTCAGTAGGCAATTTCATGGCATTAACAAATTTCCTAGACACTATAGACACAGATGCACCAGTATCAAACAGAACACTGACAGGCATACCGTTAAGGTAAATGTTACCTCTTAGTGCTCCTCCCTGCTCTGATGTCTCTGGCCTCTCCACTTGGAAGACTCTGCCAGCTCTCTGCACTGGAGGCCGAGGCACTGGAGGAATTGGCCTCTACTGTCCCTCCCTTGGTGCTCCGCCTCTAGGCCTTACTGGACCTTGGTCTTCTGGCCTCCTTTGAGCCTGTGGGCAGTCTTTAATCCAACAATCCATGGATCCACATCTTAGACAAACTTGGGTTTCAAAGTAGCAAGGTTTCTTTCCATGAAACCTCCTACACTTAGCGCACCTTAGGCCAGGGAACTTCCCCTTAACCTTGCCCTCACCACCAAAATGGGAACTCCTGGCAATTCCCTTGCCATGTGGTGGCTTCTTCTGCTTGCCTCTTACCTGACTACTTTCCCTTGGTCCATTGGGAAAGTACTTAGTCTCATACACCTCTTGCTCTACTAATAGAGCTTTCTGCACTGCTTCATAGTATGTAACTGCTGTAAAAGGTCTAACAGCCTTTCTAATGTCTGACCTTAGGCCTCTGACAAATCTTTTGGCCTTTAACTCCTCTAGTCCATGATACTGAGGAGCATATCTCACCAACTGATTGAATTTGTGCTCATACTCTAAGACATAGAGGTTGTCCTGCCTTAGATCATCAAATTTAGCTTGCTTCATATCCTTGATGGCATCACTGATGTACTGTTCCTAGAATAGCTATGTGAACTCTAGCCAGCTCATCTCAATATCTCTTCCTGGCCTTCTGCCCTTCTGGAAAGCATACCTATCTTTCGTGTTTCTCAGCCCTATCTCTACACTGCCTACCAAGTTGTAAGTAGCCAGTGACACCTTCTTGGTAGAGCTGAGTGGCATCCTCTCAAACATCTTTGCTATGAAGATTAACCACTCCTCAGCTCTCTCTGGCCCAGCTTTTCCATCAAACTGTGGAGGTCTTAGGCCTTGGAACCTCTCCAGTAGTCTGACCTCATCTAGGCCTTCTAGATCCTCTAATCTATGTCTCCTGGATCTGTAAGTGTCCTCTGTATGGTGATGCTCTCTATGATCTTTATGATCTCTCTGGCTTCTCCTAGATCCTCTCTCATGGCCATCCTCAATCTCATCCTTAGTGGAGGAATGGTCATAAACTGAGGGATTGGTCCTGGAGACTTGACCAATCTTAGACCTTACTCTTCTTCCTCTTGGATTTCTCTTATCTTCATCTTCGTCCTCAATGGCCTTATCATTTGTGTCTTCTAAGCTTCTAGAAGGAACATATTCAGATGTGTTCCTAGTATCCTCTTTTGGTTGCTACTGTGCATCTTGAACTAGTTCTACTAGAGCTACTTGGACTCCTTGCTATTGTGCTTGAATCAGCCTCATTAAGTTTTCATTGATTAGAGCTAAGTTCCTCTGAAGCTCTAAACAAACCTGAGGCACTTCAGGGTTTGGTGCCCCTAATGGCTCTGATTCCCTCTACTCTACTCATTTCTTTGTTGCCTAGAATCAATAGGAGCCCATCAAGGTGGTTCCCCTCTCCTTGTGGCAACCATGTCTATTTCCAGCATTGATGATTCATCATGGAGCACATATAAAGATCATAGGTATTTTAATGGTACTTGACACTAGCAACTAACCAAACTGAGTTTATATATGTTGATGCATGCAATGTAACTATTTGCTATGTACATGTATAAACCATGCTCTGATACCAACTTCTGTTACCCACTCTGGGGTAGTCCAGTTATGGTGCCAAAACTGTCCATTTAAACTCCTAGGCTTGGTGTGTCCTCTAGGTTATCAGAACAACACCCCTAGTGTACATACTCAAGTGACCCTCTTGAGCACTATGTAAATACATGCATATTGGTCTAACCATAACACACATATTTACATTTATGCACACTATGGCAGCTAAGAAGGAAAACACTAGCATAAGTCTTAGTTTTGGCTTCCACACATTAGGCAATCTTGTTAAGTTCTAGTGGCCAGCTACTGCACCTGTAACTTCCACTAATAAACTGTATCATTATAGCCTCATACCCTCTGTTTTTTTTGCTCCATTATCAAATAAAGACTTAGAGTAAACCAAGGAATTTTTTTTTACATCAATAGCCCACCTATGGACCAAGTTATGGATTTTTTAAGTTGGTTACAAAATTCTGACCAAATGAACAGTAACTCAGCCAATTTTACAACATCATATATTTGGGTACAGGGCTCTAAATTCATAAATTCCAAATCCCAGTTAACACTCTAGATTTCCTCTAGGTGCATTCAAAATTTCATGCCAAGATTCATTCTACACAGGGAGATATTAAACTTTAGGTCCAGAGTCAAAATTCTGGCAACTTTTGGACCATTTTGCCCATACAATTTTTCCAAACCATGCAAACACTTCATTCACAAGGGGAAATCCCTCCAAGTCTATCCCATATATGTCCATTACACATAGGCATTACATTCCCTTTCTTTTAACAACTTTATGTGGCCAAAACAGAATTTACAAGTAAGCAGCCCATCATTCACACGTAGGCAGCTTTGCACCACACCACTTACATAGCCAAAACATTACCCAAATGTTCACATACTTGTCTCCTTTTACATACACTACATGTACATGCATACATGCACTACAATATGGTCTTAAATCAGCTAAATATACACCCTAGGCTACAGGAGGTCTTGAGACACAATGGACTCCAAAAACAGGATGCTGGACAGCTGCTGCACAACACAATAAGTACCACCATTAAAAATACCAAATCTGATCCTAAAATCACCAAAATTTCCAGATCATAACTAGACATATGTAAGTTCATGTGCCTGAAATTTCAGATTAAAAATCAAACCAAAAAGGTTAGTTTGAAGGTGATCTTTCAGCTGGACCTGAAATGAATGAATTGAGGGGAGTAAGTTTCATTGAGAAACTTAGTAAGGGTAGCACTTGGATTCACTAGGAAATGTAACCATCATTAAAAGCTGCATCCAAAGACACTAAAACACAAAAACCACAATTCATATATACAATATATAGCAACTAAATGCAGCAGCCAAACACAAACAACAAACACATGAAATGTGAGCAGCATATACCATAGGTTAGTCCATAAAACACATAATAAACATAACCAAATCACTATAGCCGCCCTCATCGAGCTAATGCTTGGTCTTAGGAGGATTTTAACAGTAGTTATTACTAACTTTGGGCTCTAGAAACCCTCACTTTACTGCCATCATTGTGCACTTCACACTAGGTCACAAAACCTTCAACAAGTGCACTACCCTCACTAAACTTGGTTCATCAAGCTCATGGCTCTCTTCCAAGCTTAGCCCTAGCTCCATGGATGTTTGAAAATTGTAGAAAATAGTCCATGAGAGCAATAGAACCCTTACCAAAGTGGGTAGGCCGAAAATCAAGCTTGATCCTTGAAGTAACCAAGAAATAGCTCTAGTTAGCTTCCAATTGCTTCCTTTTGCCTTCAATTTCAATCAATTGCAAGTTTGAAGGTGTGGTGGCTATGGAGGAAATATGGCTGTGTTCTTGGGCTGGGGGAGGACGAAAATGAGAGAGGGATAAGTGATTTGGCCACTTAAATTGCCTTAAATGAGCTTAAGGGCACAAAATACACTTAAACAAGCTTAACCTTGCTTTATGTCATTTTCCTTCTCACTAATTATGGTTTCTTTGTCCCAAACTCATTGGTACACATGTGCCCAAAATTTTTGAGTAATTATCAAGTCTTGGCTACCTCCCCCATGGTGGGATAATTCCACAATTCCACCCTTACACTTAAGTGGAAAGCTTGAACACCTTAAGGTTTACACTAAGATATTTTGGCCCTTATTGCCTTTAGTGTTTCCTTTGCCCAAACTTGTCTTCCATGAGTAATTTGGTCCTCCAATAGCACTTTCATACCATTTATATCCTTCCCATAACTCTCCAAGTCGCTTTCTTGAGAGTTTTGTAATTGAGTGCCTGAATTTCCAAAACCTTACAAAAAAGTCCATAGGTTGCTTGACAAACAAGCAATCCTTAAGGCTTTTCTTGGGGGCCAAGTTAGCAACTTCGAACACTTTTAAGGAGGCGTTGATCATGCCTTTTACCCCCCACACTTCAATCACTATGGTGAAAATTGCACAATATAATGATCTTTAGCCATTATGACATACTTGTAATTCTCCCATTTTGTAAGGTGGTAACATTCTTAACCCTAACTTTTAATTACTTAGGTGGGAGTCTCAAGCCATTGAAAATCTAATAGGGTTTACTTAATTTACCTAATTGATTGAATTTCAACGAGTTCAAATTACTAGGTGATTTTACGGGTGCATATGAAGTTTAATGAAGCTAGGTGTCTTATGTGTGTATCCTGTGTCCTTAGGAGGCTTATCGGGGGCCTACCTTGACACGGCCGTCCCTGGCCCCTGCCCAGGACACCTGTGAGAACTTGGTCTCACGGTGGATTGCAGTTGGTACTCATTGATATGTGCGCGGATTAAATCCATGTCACTAGTTGATTATCCTAGAATATGCAAAATGCATGCTCTTTATGCTTTGACGGGTTATTTAAAACCATAAAATGTTAATGTGGTCACAATTTTTTTTATATAAAACAAGTAGAGCAGTCAAAGCATACAAATCAACCTTTATATGAGTTAACTACACATAGCAACATTCGTGAGCATTCATACATATAGTAGCTAATGCCCCCGCCCAGAAAGCAATCCTCGAGTCCATGACTCTCCATTTCATAACTAAGGAGCCAACTAGAGTACTATGTACACATACAAAATCCTTTACTGAGATCTTCTCATACTAACTCCCACCTTGGATGTGAATCCTAGTGGCGAGCTTTAGAGACTCCTTTGGATCCAACTAGGTCTAGTTATGCCTTACTATGTCCAATGTGCACTAGGCTCTGTAACCAATGAGCAACTTAGTTAGTACAGTGCAAGACCAACAAGCATCCAAACAATAAGTACTAGAATCATCAAAACTCAGGTATTCTACCTGTGCACCAAAACTACTACTAGAGTAACCCTTAACGGTCACTCGGCCCAACTCCATCTGTATCTGCACAACAAAACAGTACGGGTGAGAATCCAAGATTCTCAGTAAGGGGTAACCTCATGTACCAACGGTAAAACTGTGGACAGATATGAAATAACTCATGCATACTCTTTGCTAGCTCTTGTAGTGTGAGGGACCTCTCATATATGTAAATATATGGATATGCATGCTTGGATCCCGATGGACCACTCCTTACATAATTTTCTTACTTTCTCACGGGCGTCACTCCATGGCTCACAAGTCTAGCTATCAACTTGTGCCTTGTAAGCCTTAGCTTACGCCTGACTTATTATATAACATCTCCTTAACTTTGTTGTGCAGGGGAATTGTGGTGAGAACTATGTAACTAGGTTATTAAACCTCATAACCTCGGTGCATTTGAAGCCTCTCTTTACAACCCCATGATTTTGAACACTGCCAGGTTGCCAAGGGTTCTAAAACTTACACCTCAAGCTCATGACACTTGGTTATATTCACTTGCAACTTAGTTTCCTTGCTTACTCAACAAGTAACCTCAAAACTTTTCAAAACTCAAGGAAATTCCCACTTCTTGAGGGACTTCAGGAAGCCTCGAAGTACCCCCGGCATACTTGATGCCCAAGGTACCTAGGGGACCCCCTTGGGACTCACCTAAATCATCCTAGCAAAATCTGCAAAATTCTGCCTTTAAAAATTACCTTCACTTTGATTAAAAAAAAAATTAAATCTGGGGAAGTTTAGATGTTTCTAAAACTTGGAAGTGATAGTACTCGCTCTTAGCTTCATGTGGAACTTTGAATCATCTCAATCGGACACCCGAGCGAAAAGTTATGCTAAAAACAAAATCGGGTCTCCAATGTTGTCTTGGCGACGCGTCGAAAACCGTGGCGACGCGTCGCCATAGTTGTCGACGTTCTGTGATTCTTTTTCCAATTGGTGACGCATCGCCAATTATAGGTACCTCTTGGCAACGCATCGCCAATCTGCAAAACTGTAGAATTGGCACGCATTTTGCTGCTATGACCTTTGGCTACTTAGTACACATATCAAACATGCATAAAAAGCCACCAAACTTCACACACACATAGTTCAAGTTGCAAGGAACATAACCAACTATCACAATGACATTGATGATGCTCTATAACATCATCAAATCTTCCTTAAACTTCATAGTTCACCACAATTCAAGCAAAACTCATACTCAATGCTATGGCTAATTTCAATCAAGTTCTTGCAACAAACTCAAGCCACAAGAATTGTTCAAGCATAAAAACAATACTCCCTTACCTCAACTCCAAGATACAAGCTAGAATCACTCATTTTTTCAAGCAACCAAGTGCAGGAAATCCTCACCTAAGTTCCAATCAAAACCAAAGCACCAAATATCACAATCTTCCTATCTAACCAAACCCAAGCCTCAAATCACTCAAATAACATAGGATTAGCCAAGAACACCATGCTTACCACATATCAAAAACAGGGGAGTAAAGAAATCATGCTTCGAAGCCTCCAAACCTTGTTTTCTAGCTTGAAACAAGTTCCTCTTGGTTGGTATCCTTGGATGGCAACTCTAGGAATCAAGATCACTTGATTTCTAGCTTGAATTGAGAGAGAAATGAGTGCTTGAGAGGGGAAAACGTGGTTATGGCAGCCATTAGCCACCTTTCCCTTCTTAAACCCTCACTCAACCCCTTAAGCCATCCAAGTTACAACCCTTAAACACATAAACCCCCATCTTTTAACACATGCTCATTTCTTGATTAATTGTTGTTATTGTTTCAAGTTTGAGTTAAGGTTAAGGGTTAAGTTACAAAACTTAACTTAAAACACTCGGGACCCCGCCCGGTTACTCAAGATGCAAAATTACCATTTTGCCCCTGCTCCTTATCTAGTGCTTAAACCTTCTTGGAACTTAGTGAATTTTTGTAGCTCCTTTATTCTAGCTTTGTAAACTTGAAATTAAAGTTCTAAACTTAATTTAGAACATTTTACCTCTCTCAGGAGTATTGACTACTAGGAGGTCCATAACATACCTAGTGCCTTAACCAAAACATACACACACACATGCATGCATACAACCTAGATCAATTGATTATAGACCATGAATGCCTAGCTTGTTACACAAAGTGCCTTAAGGCTTTCCCAAGCCCAAAATACAAACAAGGCACAAACCATGGTTTACTCTAAGTCCCATTGCCATAAGTTACATACACATATTTACAGGCAAAAATCTAGCATACAAGGACTACATGGCCCAAACTTTTGTGCAACAAAAGTTTGGTCCACCAAGTGTCATGCATAGTACATAACCAGGCTTAAACTGTCTCTAAGCCCACAGTCACTTTGACCTCCACTTTGACCTAATACTTAGGCCAAAGTTGCCTTGTTACTCTTGTAGCTTCAATCCATACTAGGATGGATCTAGACACAGCAAGTCCTATAGCAGTCTTCAGGGCCTACAAACACAACAACACAATGCAACCATTAGTTCATTCTTATGAACTTTTGCATGCTTCCTTTTTATAAGCCATTAATTCAAAGTATACTTCTCTATACATAGACCTGTTCCAAAAGTTGCCTAGCCTTTCAATCTTGCACTTCTATACGTGAAATTGGCAAAAGAGGGCGTGAGTACATAGGTACTTAGTAAGAACCCAAATATAGCACCTAGTGCCTTCACAATGTTTATAACATTGCTATACATATAAACATCCAATTTTTGCTTAATAACCTACGTCCAAAGACATAGAAAACACCAAAAGAAGTATATAAAAAATAATACAAGATACATATATAAACAAATCAAGGGTTAGAACACACATACAATAGCGAAACACACAAACACACGCACACACCATAAACACATTATTTCCTTAACATAGCAAGCATAATTTTATTTCCATTTCTTTATGTGTTCACTTTAATTAGGTTTATTTAAACTAAAGCTCCAGGTGATTGATCAAGGTTGGCCAAACTTGAGCAAAAAAACTATGCTTCCCAAAAGGAAACTAGCTAGCTTAAAACAATGTTTTCACACACATTGCCCAATACATAGCCTCTAGGTTCCTTTGGCCTTTAGCCATCCCTTAGGGTAGCTTTTCTGGTTCAAAATGTAGGGGAAAAAGCTTTATATAGGTATTTACCTATGGCTGAATCAGCATCAAGGAAGCTTGATCATAGACCATGTAACATTAGACACCACATTGAGCTAGTTTTGGCATCACGATCGTTTAGTTTTAGCTTGTTCTTGTTCTTCTTTGGCTTCATTCTGATAGCTGAAGGGCTATCACTGACATTACCTTTGGGTTGGTGGTCCTGACACCACCCTTGGCAAATAACATGAACGACCTTGGGAAAGGCCTTGACAACACCCTCGGTAAGGAACATGACTAACTTCGGAAAAGTGCTAGCACTACCCTCAGATTATTAACCAATGTCACCCTTCAGAATCCCCCAACACCCTCAGAGATGAGTTTGGTCTCTGAATGGACTTATGGACTTTCAAAGTTTTATAAAGGAAGATGACAAATGTACAGCTAGCATGACCACTGATAGGAAGCCTCCACATGCTCCTAACCTCCAACCTAGGCGTAACCGGCTAAGAATAACTAATCACACCTCACCTTGTGGTACATATCAAACATGAATAGTCTAACGGACCATGTGTCTTGATATGCTTGATTAGGAAAAATGGCATTCTTCCAAGGGCCTTGTATAAATAGCATGAGGCTCCTAGAAAATACACACGAGACGCTCTTTTTTTGTTCTCTATGTCTAGCCCATTCTCTAGCTACATTTTGACTTGGGCATCAAAGATTCCTTCCCTAGAAAATGTTCTGGGGAGCTCTTAACCCACTTTTTTCAAATGCTGTAGATATCACTAAGGTGAAGTCCTACCAGAGGATCAACATTTCCTGCATCGAAGATGTGCTAGACGATCATTTGGTGCCGTCCGTGGGAACTTAATCCCAGGTCACCATTGTGGAGATTTGGAATTCTAAGGACAAAGGGATTCTAGAGTCCCAGTTCACACCTAAGCCTCCGACAGCAAACAACCAAGCACCCTTGCAGCCTTTCTTGGTAGAGGACAAATGTCCTTTGATGGTCACTATGGGCTTCCCGCACAACTTCCAGTACTCCATAGTGACTGGAATGACATAGCAACTTGACCAAAGATGGTCACATGCATGTTCTCATGCAAGGACCCCCTCCCCAAATCTCCATCCGAAGATGGGGTGCTGGTCATCTCGCCCAAGATCCCCAAATAGGAGCTTCCATGGCAATCTTCAATGGACAACCCCCCATCTCCTGTGTAGTGTACAGTGAGGTCCATATCAAAAGAGCCGAGGATCTCCCAATGCTGGGGCCCTTCTACACGGGAGGAGACCCTATCTCCTAGCCACCAAAGTTACTCGCTAAGGAGAAGATGTCATTTTCCTTTGCCTTCGGCTCCCGGGAAATGGGCAGAAGATGGTACTACCATCTTGATGGAAAAAATCTTAGAAAAGCTAAAGAAGGTGGAGGAACAGGTCTCTTAAAAGCCTGTCTGGTTAAGGTTATCAGAGACCTTCGCCAGAGAATAGTCCCCATTCATCTGGGCAATAGTGGAAGTACCAACGCCCAGTGATTTTTGAGTCCCACACTTGTAAACTTATGATGGGCGAAATGGCCCATAAGCCCAATTAACAAAATACAGAAGGAGCATGGTGCTGCAATGGGGACAATGATGCCACCCTCTACAAGTGTTTCAAAGTTACCTTGTTTGGACCAACAATTGTGTGGTACAACTCCTAGGCATCATGAACCATCATGGGCTTCCAGGAGTTGTCCAACACCTTCACCCTGCAATTCATAAGGAGCAGCCTGACGTTGAAGATACTAGTCTAGATGTTCAACATAGCCCAAAAGAATGGGGAAACCATTCGGGATTTTGTCGAGATGTTCAACTAGGAGGCACTTAGTGTTCCAGACTTCCACCCAAAGATCCAAATCCTCAAAATGATCAGAGGGCTAAGGAAGGATTAATAGCTCTTCTACGAGTTCTCAAAAGATCCCTCAAACACCCTCAGAGAGTAGGAGGGCCGAAGTCAGAGCATCATCAATCCGAAGGTCATAATCACCGACCTCGGTATCACACCAAACGAGAAGGCAGGCCTCGGAAACCTAGGGGGAGGAGGCTAATGACATTCACACCCCTGAACATTACAAGGGCAAACATTCTTTTGGCCTTGGAAGGGCAAGGAACTTCAATTAAACATCTGAAGGCCATGACCTTGGATAATAGAAAGAACATGAAGAAGTACTGCCAATTTCACCGGGACTAAGGGCATGAAAATGAGGATTGCTTCCAATTGAGGAAATAAATTAAGTCCTTAATCAAACAAGGACAACTTTGGCACTACTTGTGGATGCCGTCGCCTAATGCCTAGGAAAAACAGATGATGAGAGGAAAGGAAAAGATGAGGAGTATGACTCTGACAAGCACCAGACCAACTGAAGTCCTAGAAACCACCACCCATCTTTGGCCAAGGTAATCAAAATCATAACCACGGGACTAGATTTCACTGAAAGGAAAAGGATGGTGAGAGAAATTGCGATGGAGTTTGACAAGAAGATGAACAACCTTACCTGAAGTGCTCGGTCAAGTGTAAAGTTCACTCATGATGATCCTCTCCTGATCACAGCAAGGGTTGGAACTTGTGACATGAAGAAGGTGCTCACTAATGACGGATCAAATGCAGACGTTCTATTCACTCACCTATTGCCAAGCTTCGGCATTTTTTACGATGAGCTCAAACCATGACTTCACCCATTTTCAGAGTCGGTCCCTTAGAACTCATAGTACTATGATGGATTGACCTACCGTTAATGTTGAAGGGTAGCTCAGACAAGATAAAGGAGGATGTCTTTGCCTCCACTATGGCAAGGTTCATCATCATAAATGCTCCATCCTCGTACAAGGTAATCCTTTAAAGGTAGACATAACGCAACCTTGATATCTGAATAGATGTGAAGTACCTAATGGTCATGTTTGAGACAAAGGAAGGGGACGTAGAGATACTCATATACCAAGTTGAGGTCAGGAAGGTGTTCATCAGAGCATGGTAGAATCCTCCCAAAATCCATATGCAGACCTAGTGGCAGAAGGGCGCACTCACTGAAAATGGTATGGAAAGGAAAAGAATGATGTTGAGAAAGTGGAAATTGAGGTATGGAAAGTAAAAGAATGATGTTGAGAAAGTGGAAACTAAGGACATAGAGTTGTTCCCCCGCCGAATTACTCAAATTGGAAAAAAACTGGCTGCAGGGGAAAGAGAAACACTTATATCCCTTCTGTTAGTGAACAAAGATCTTTTTGCTTAATCTCTAAAGGGCATGCTCGGAATAAATTTAGATATAGTTCAGCATAATCTTAAGGTATGCCTCAAGGCAAGGCCTGTTTGGTAGAAAAAATGTAGCCTTTCGGTGCATAAGAACAACTTTGTGAAAACAAAAATCCAATGATTAATAGAAGTAGGTATAATAAGAGAAGTCAACTACCCAGATTGGCTTAGCAATGTCATCATTACCACCAAGGAAAGGACCGACAAACTCTGAATGTGCATCAACTTTAGAAATATCAATGATGTTTGTCCTATAGACTCATTTTCACTGCCTTCAATAGGTCAAATGGTAGACTCCACTGCTAAGCATGGGCTACTTAGCTTCCTCAATGCCTTCAATGGATATCACCAAATTTAGATGAATCCCAAAGATGAGGAAAAAACCGCTTTCATCACCAAAGTCAGGATGTACTACTATGTCAAAATGCCTTTTGGCCTCAAGAATGCAAGAGCCACATATCAGAGGCTGATGAACAAGATGTATAACTCCTTGATTGGGAGAAACATGGAAGTGTACATTGATGATATGATAGTCAAAAGTAAAGTATCTAGTAATCATATCACAGTGTTGCTAGTATCCTTCCAACAACTTCAAAAATTTGGAATCCATCTTAATCCCAAAAAGTGCAGGTTTAGGGCAACGGTTGGCAAACTCGTCGGCTTTATGGTATCCGAAAGAGGTATAGATGCCAATTCGGAGAAGGTTAAGACATTATTTTCATTCTGAACTACAAAAACTACTAAGGATGTTTAGAGGCTCATTGGGAGCATAATGGCCCTTAGTAGATTTGTTACCACCTTACAAAAATGGGAGAATTACAAGTGTGGAATAATGGTCAAAAAACCATTATATTGTGTAATTCTTTTCATAGTGATTGAAGTATGAACGGTAAAAGGCATAGTGAACACCTTCTTAAAAGTGTTCTAAGTTGGTAACTTAGCCCCTAAAAAAAGCCTTAAGGATTGCTTGTTTTTCAAGTAACCTATGGACCTTTTTGTAAGGTTTTGGAAATTCGGGTACTTAACTATAAAATTCTCAAGAAAGAGCCCTGGAGAATTATGGGAAGGATATGAATGGTATGAAAGAGCTATTGGAGGACCAAATTGCTCATGGAAGACAAGTTTGGACAAAGGAAACACTAAAGGCATTAAGGAACTAAATGTCTTAGTGTAAACCTTAAGGTGTCTAAGCTTTGGACTTATGTCAAAGGGTGGAATTGTGGGATTATCCCACCATGGTGGAGGTGGCTATGGCTTAATAAATAGTAAAACAGGTGGGCAAAATATGGACCAATAAGTTTAGGAGAATGAAATCATGCTTATGAGCAAAAAACATGACATAAACCATGATTAAGGCTAATAAGAATGATTAGTGTCCTAAAGCTAATTTAAGAAGCCAAACTCAAATTTTTTTCTCTCATATTCAACCCAACCATCCATGAACCTCCCCCACACTTCTTGCATAGGTCCTCCATAGCCACCATACCTCCAAGGCTGAAATTTAAGGCAAAAGCAAGGAATTGGAAGTAAACTAGAGCTATTGCTCGAATACTTCAAGGATCAAACTTCAAATTCAGCCTACTCATCTTGGTAAGGGTTCTCTTGCTCCCATGGATTGTTTACTTTTTTTTCAAGCATCCATGGAGCTAGTGCTAAGCTTGGAAGAGAGCCATGAGCTTGATGAACCAAGCTTAGTGATAGGAGTGCACTTATTAAAGGTTTTGTGACATAGTGTGAAGTGCACAATGATGGCAGTGAAGCGAGGGTTTCTAGAGCCCAAAGTTCATACAAACTAGTATTAAAATCCTCTTAAGACCAGGCATTAGCTTGAGGAGGGTTGCCATTGACACGGCCATCCTTGGCCTCTACCTAGAAACCCTGTGAGAACTAGTCTCATAATGGTTGCAATTGGCTAATTGTATATATGGGCGGATTAAAATTTCTGTGATACTAGTCGATTAACCTAGAATATGCAATATGCATGTTCTTTATGCTTTGACTTAGATTAACAAAATTCCAAAAATAATGACTTGGCCAAAAGACTTACATCGAAAATAAGTTCAAATAGCCAAAGCATACAAAATCAACATTTATGTGAGTTTACTACACAACAACTTTATGGGAGCATTCATACAAAAAGTAGATTAATGCCTTGACCCAAGAGCAACCCTAGAGTCTGGGACTCTTCAAAACATAAACAATGGAAGCAACTAGGAGTACTGTTTATACAAGCCTCAACTGAGATCTTCTTAAACTAACTCCCACCTTGGATGCAAATCCTAGTAGCGAGTCATAAAGGTCCTTGTGCACGTGCTACTAGGCTTTACAGCCAAAGGAAGACTATAGTTAGTACTGTGACTTGACCAACAAGTTACCCCAAGTAAACTAGAATCATAAAGATTCTCAAGTGAAATACCTGCAACAAAAGCAAACTACTGTGATAACCCTCAATGGTTACCCAGCCCAAGAACTTCAGAATTTGCACAACATAACTAAAGAGTGAGAATTCAGAAATTCTCAATAAGGGTCTTCACTGTACCTACAAGAAAATTACTAAGGACTGCACATATGGGAACATATGTAGCCTGTTGTGAGCTCATACAGCCTGAGGGTCTAATATATGCATATATCTAGGACCCTTGGGACCTCTCCTCATCCTGGTCCTTGAACTACAAGGCATTACCTTGTCCTCTAGGAAGCTTAGCTTGCTAGCCTAACTAATGATAAATCACCAGTTGAACCTTTCCCGTTTATGTTTTAGAGGGGCATTATGGTGAGATTATTGTAAACTAGGCCATAAAGACCTTGTAGGTTAGGTGCACTAAGGTTTCACCTTGCAACCTCATGGTGAAATGCACAGCTAGGCTACCAAGGGTTCAAAACCTTTCACCCAAGCTAGTGGTACTTAGTTGTGATCCTTTGTAAAGTAGGTTTCTTGCTTATTGTAGAAGTAACCATAAAACTTTACAAAACACAAGAAAACTCATTGGTCTCAAAGGACTTTTGAAAGTCTCAGAGTACCTCTAGAATGCTTAGACCCCAAAGTACCCTAAGAACCCCATTAGGTCTCCCCCTGACCTTCCTAGCAAAAACTGGAAATTTCAGCCATTATACCTTCGGCAACGTGTGGCCACAGTTGGTAACAAACTGCCAATTTTCCTGTAACGACAACGCATCACAGGTACTGGCGATGCATCACCAATATTTATGACAACCTAGAAAATTCCTAGTTTCACTACTATGAACTTTGGACACTTTCCAAACATATCAAACATGCATGGATAGTAATCCTCGTTGGCATCTTCATCGTATGACATGATAAGCTTATAAAGGACTTCCGGGGAGAAGGGCGTCTGAAGAAAAGACTTTCGGGGAGAGATTGCTTGAAACACTCAAAGAACAAAGGTTAGGAGGTCCCCGGAGCGTTTTTCCAGGGAAGGAGCCTTTGATGACCAAGTCAGTATTTAGCGAGATGAAGAGTGATAAGTAGAGAATAGAAAATATGTTTTTCTTGAGAGTCCAGTCTTCACTCCCTTACAAAGGTCATTTCCCAAGTATTTATAGGAGGATGTAAGGAGAAGTCCGTTTGACATAGCTTGCTCGGATCATGACACGTTTTCGGTTGGATGCAGTTCGTACCTTCGAGAATGAGGACCTCTAGCTAGCCGTAGGCCGTCTTGGCCAGAAGCTAGGGCTTAATAGGTTTGTGTGTCAGGGCATGTATGAGGGCGGCATGTCAGGACATGTGCAAGGGCGGCGTGTCAAAGGTTCTTTAACCATTTTTGTCGTACTCTCGAGATCCTTTGGTGAAAGAGACCTCTTCGGGATACAAGGGCTTCTTGCCAAGGTTGCTCCAGTTATTTGCAAGTCCCCTCGGCACGGATGATCCCCTTCAGAGGTGTTTTCCCTACCAAAGATGGTGAGTCTACCTCTCCCGAAGCTAGTTAGGTCATCTTACCGAGGGTGGTAGTGCATCATATTTCCGAGGTCAGTACTATCACTCCCCGAGGGTGATGATGAACCATCGAGGTCGAGGGGTCAGGGAGTCAAACCCTATTTTCCCGAAGTTGGTGCTTTATTCCTTGGGGGTGATGCCCACCTTTACCGAGGGTGGCGCTTCGCCCAAGCTTGTGGGTGTGAAGGGCAATAGCGCTTTGGCTATCACATGCCCCCCTCGGAAAGTCAAAGTGGAGGCTTCGACCAGTAGAATCTTTAGGGGCACCTCGTGGCACTCATTGTAGAAAATTGTGTAGGAGACACTTCGCCTCCCGAAGGTGTGCCTTCCCAGCCGAGATAGCCTGTAGGTGTCACTCCTTGCCCCCTAGTTGGTCCCTTGGTGATTTCGATGTATGCACTCCCCTTCGTTACTTTTTCTGCTACAGGTCAGTGGACCATCACGTCTCATAATCAGGAGCATCACTTCGGATATGCGTGCCTAGGTTTTCATGCAGTCAGAAGGGCCGCTCTCATTTCCTGCGTTGGATCACACGTGGCATGTGGTGATTAGTGGACAGTTGCATCGATTACACCTGATGGGTTTCGGGAGCCAAATAGCGCAGCAGAATTTAACCGAAACGCTCCAGGATCCAAGTTAAACGGGGTAAACCGGGTGTTCAAAAATTTTCATACCTAATTTTCGGTTGAGATCTCTCACTCAACTGTAGAGTCGAATAACAAAACTTGAACAGTTGACATGTTCAGGCTCTCTATGATATCTACACGAGCCTCTCGGGATCACCATGCTTCTACCACATCCTGGCAGATGCGTTTCTCTTGCGCTCGCAGTGCTAGCTTGCGTCCTCCAAGGAATTGCAAGAAAAGAGTGTGGCTGTCTTTTTAGAGGCTAGGGCAAGGAGACCTGCGAATTTCTCACTAGAAGTTGTATTTATAGTGAGACTCAACTTCCAGGTGTAATGGGTTTCAAAGCCCTAATCCAATTAGGATTTAATTTAGGCTTAATAATGGCTCAACTCTTTCGCCCATTATTAATACGAAATTAAAGTGAAACCATAACCCAAATAATTAGCCCATGCACTCTAATGATCCAAATAGCTCTATGTGTGCGACCCAATAGGCTCTTGCCACGTTGGCAATGATCATAAATCACATTTATGATCATAAGCAATGAGCGGTGTCTAGCAACACATCATTGCTACCCAAGTGACAAGATTGTCAATGATTCGACTAAACCTTTATGATCATCATTGATATATGCCATTGTCCCTTTGTCCAAGATATCAAGACTAAGCACGAGACATGGAATGTGTCACTCTCGTATAGCCCAATCTTTGGTTTCTTGATTACCGAGTAGACCAACTTAAACTGATGACATTGATATCGTATATCAACTGATCCGAGCATGGCCATGCATTTTTCTAAGTCTTACTCTATCAAGGGGCCCGAAGATATCACTCCCATTACATAGGAGGGACAAATCCCATCTTGATCATACAAATCCCTCCGCATGATATGTGACATACCCAATGACCTCCTTCAAGTTCACTCAGTTACGAGCAACAAAGGAAAGTATCAAAGTATGTGACTCACATGTAGGGAACCTTGATGATCTTAGGTCGAAGGACTACATATACCATGATCACTATGAGAATCACTTATGACACTCATATAACGATCCATGTAGTGTTCTCATGGTGGGTCGGTCCAGTACACAAGTTCTCCAACTTGTACCCATATGTAGACTACATATCTCATATTAGTCTCCACATATGCTAGTCGTTATGTATTATTGCAACCCGCTCCACAATAATACTAGACCAGGAACGTTTAAGAATTTCATTTTTCTAAGGTTACGATTATGTTTGTTAAGTTACGCAGAAACAAAACAACAAACATAATTGTTGGATTAATGCCTTAATAAAATATCATGACTCAGTGTGCAAAAATACAATCATCTCATGATTGGCTTTTGAGCACAACACTAAGAACACCAGCCCCGTCCTTTCACCTTTGAGGGGTAATTATGGCGATGATTCGCCTTTGCGGGGTAGTTATGGCAGTGATTCGGCTACCCCCATTTGGTCTATATAAACCTTCCTTCCCTTCATAGCTCTCATTTGCTTTCCTTTGCTCCTGTTCTACTCCCGTTCACTCTCAAGCTCTTCTTTCTCCTCTACAGTGGTGCAAGCGGTGGAGCGATTTCTGGCAAGCTTTTATGATGGCATCGCCTAATCCCAACTTTGGCAAAAGATTCGGTGGGTTTCCCTTCTAGAGGTCCCTCGGTTTCTTCCGTTTCCATTTTTTCTAGCGTCTGAAGTTGTTTTCTTTTTCCCGAAGTGATGGCCTTCAGCATCATTGTCATGCAACATGGTGAGCCCGGAGTAGGAACTTCCGATGGGAGGACACCTAGATAAGGAACCTCCGGTGGGAGAAAGACTGCAAGGACTCAGAAAAGCAAGGGTTAGGAGCTCCCCAGAGTGTTTTTCCGGGGGAGGAGTCTCCAACGCCTAAGTCAGTATTTCAAGGTGGAGATTAAGTAAGGAGCAGAGAGATTCTTCCTTGGAGTGGGTGGGGATCCCCTTACCTGGGGCATTTCCCGAATATTTATAGGGAAATGAACAGGAGAAGTTCATTTACCACAGCCTGCCCAGATCATGAAACGTGTTCGGTTGGATGTGGTCCATACTTTTGGGAGAGGGGGAGCCTCTAGCCAACCATAGGCTGCCTTGCCAGGAGTCTAGGTCATACTAGGGCGGCGTGTCGAGGGCTGTACGAGTACGGTGTGTCGGAGCATGTCTGAGGGTGGCGTGCCGGGGGCTGTACGAGTACGGTGTGTCAGAGACTCCTCAGCTGTTTCATCGGATGCCCACGTGGCCTTTTCGGGGAACCGAACTCCTTCGGGGTACAGAGCTCGTTCATGGAGGTGAGCTCCTCTGGAGGGAGGTCCCTTGTTTGTACGAGGCACCTTCAGTTGGGCTTTCCTGAGGTTAGGCTTAGGTACCTGATGTGGCACTTCGTGAGGCCAGCCTGAGGGTGGCCCAAAGAGTATCCGAAGATGGTTTTGGCCCTGTGAGGTCGGCGCGAGGTCACCTTCGGGAAAAGCGGTGACTCATTCTGACCGAAGTTGGTCCCATGGGTTTCCTGAGTGGTAGCGCCTACCCAGCTTGTCCGAGGGTGCTGTAGTCCCTTCTTTGCCAGGGTTTGGTCGTGTCTGCTTCGACCGGAAGTGGTGCGCTCATGTGAAGTCCTTCGCTTTGGGGAGTTTCGGGAGCCTTTCTTGTGGCAAGCGATGCTTGGTCCTGTTGCCATGATGGGCTTCCATCCGGAGCCTCCTTCTCCCCAAGAGCAAACCATGGCGAACTAAGGTGCCCTACCGGGGTAGCTCCCCTGGTGTTTGAGTGGTGCCCCTGGCTTTTTCGTGGAGGTCACTATCTGGGGTGCGTACTTCTACTGACTTTTCTGTCAGTGAACCGTTTCATCTTCACTTGTATATGGGCAACTTACTTCGGGTAGGATTATATAGGTCTACCAGTTGTCAGGGTCATGCCCTCGTTTCCCGCATTGGCTTACACGTGGCTGCTGATGGGTGGCGAACGGTTATGTCGGTTACATTAATTGCATTTCTTCACCTTTGAGGAGCAATAATGACGATGTTTCGCCTGCCCCCGTCGGCCTATATAAACACCTCTTGCCTCAGACCTTCACACTCTTTTCCTTTGCTTTCGTTTCTAGCGGCGGAGCAATTTCCAGCATCCCTTCATGACAGCGTCCAGGAATCCAGATTTTGGCAAAATTTTTGGTGGGTCTTTCTTTCCGAAGTTCTTTTCTCTTTCCAAAGTCGCTTTGTTCTGTAGTTTTGTTTTTTTGGAGTCCTTCGATTCTATTTTTTTTTTTTAGTTTTCCTAAGGTTACCTCTCTTCTCTTTGAGAAATGTCGAACCTTGCTCCACTGATGACCGTCCGTCCTATTCCCGAGAGCTTTCTCCCCCTTGAGTCTCATCCATGCTGCACTACTTCGGAGAAAATGACGAAGTGGGTAGAAAAATTCTATCTCCCTACTTATGCTGTCCCGAGGTTACCTACCTCGGTCACTTATGGTTACATGGCCCATTCTGATGAGATCACTGTTTACCGAGCCCAACTGAAGGCTGGTCTTCGGTATCCTCCCGCGCGAATGGTGTGCGAATTTTGCAAGTTTCAGGGGATGGTTGTGAACCGGCTTCCTCCAAACTCTTATCCTTATTTCAATGCCTTTCTTTGCATGTGTGGGGTTTTTAAGATAAAGCACCCATTTTCTCTTCTTCATGCAATACTGTAAACTCTACCTGGTCCCGAAGGGTGGCTTCTACTTCTTGCTTCCCCGAGGATCCGGGAGAAAGAAGTTCACTTTCACCTTCGGCACAAAGGATAGCTGGCGGGGTGGCAGAAAAAGTTCTTCTTCCTATCAGTTCCCAAGAGATGGACCTACATTTCGACCAGATGGGCTTCAAGGGTGTTAAAGACTAACGTTGTTGACCCTCGAAAGCTGTTGACGGGTTGGTTAAGGAGTTTGATGAGTTCGACACACGCATCCGGGTGGTTGTGGATGTTGGGTTTCGGGAGCCAAACAGCACAGCGGAATTTAACCAAAACCCTCCAGGATCCAAGTGAAACAGGGTAAATCGGGTGTTTGAAAATTTTCATACCTAATTTTCGGTTGAGACCTCTCATTCAACTGTAGAGTCGAATCACAAAACCTGAACAGTTGACGTGTTCAGGCTCTCTATGGTATCCATACGAGCCTCTCGGCATCACCACGCTTCCACCACGTCCCGGCAGATGTGTTTCTCTTACGCTCGCAGTGCTATCTTGCGTCCTCCAAGGAATTGCAAGAAAAGAGTGTGGCTGTCCTTTTGGGAGGCTAGGGCAAGGAGACCTACAAATTTCTCATTTAAAAGTTGTATTTATAGTGAGACTCAACTTCTAGGCCTAATGGGTTTCAAAGCCCTAGTCCAATTAGGATTTAATTTCGGGCTTAATAATGGCTCAACTCTTGGGCCATTATTAATACGAAATTAAAGTGAAACCATAACCCAAATAATTAGCCCATGCACTCTAATGATCCAAATAGCTCCATGTGTGCGACCCAATAGGCTCTTGCCATGTTGGCAATGATCATAAATCACATTTACGATCATAAGCAATGAGCGGTGTCTAGCAACACATCATTGCTACCCAAGTGACAAGATTGTTGGTGAATCGACTAAACCATTATGATCATCATTGATATATGCCATTGTCCCTTTGTCCAAGATATCAAGACTAAGCACGAGACATGGAATGTGTCACTCTCGTATAGCCCAATCTTTGGTTTCTTGATTATCGAGTAGACCAACTTAAACTGATGACATTGATATCATATATCAACTCATCCGAGCATGGCCATGCATTTTCTAACTCTCACTCTATCAAGGGGCCCGAAGATATCACTTCTATTACATAGGAGGGACAAATCCCATCTTGATCATACAAATCCCTCCGCATGATATGTGACATACCAAATGACCTCCTTCAAATTCACTCAGTTACGAGCAACAAAGGAAAGTATCAAAGCATGTGACTCACAAGTAGGGAACCTTGATGATCTTAGGTCGAAGGACTACATATACCATGATCACTATGAGAATCACTTATGACACTCATATAACGATCCATGTAGTGTTTGTTAGTGTTGTGCCCAAAAAGCCAATCATGAGATGATTGTATTTTTGCACATTGAGTCATGATATTTTGTTTAGGCATTAATCCAGCAATTTTGTTTGTTGTTTTGTTTCTGTGTAATGTAATAAACATAATTGTAACCCTAGAATAATGATATTCTTAAACGTCCCTAGTCTAGTATTATTGTGGAGCGGGTTGCAATAATACATAATGACTAGCATATGTGGAGACTAATATGAGATATGTAGTCTACATATGGGTACAAGTTGGAGAACTTGTGTACTAGACCGACCCACCATGAGAACACTTCATGGATCGTTATATGAGTGTCATAAGTGATTCTCATAGTGATCATGGTATATGTAGTCCTTCGACCTAAGATCATCAAGGTTCCCTACATGTGAGTCACATACTTTGATACTTTCCTTTGTTGCTCGTAACTGAGTGAACTTGAAGGAGGTCATTGGGTATGTCACATATCATGCGGAGGGATTTGTATGATCAAGATGGGATTTGTCCCTCCTATGTAACGGGAGTGATATCTTCGGGCCCCTTAATAGAGTGAGACTTAGAAAATGCATGGCCATGCTCCGATGAGTTGATATACGATTCAAAGTCATCAGTTTAAGTTGGTCTACTCAGTAATCAAGAAACCAAAGATTGGGCTATATGAGAGTGACACATTCCATGTCTCGTGCTTAGTCTTGATATCTTGGACAAAGGGACAATGGCATATATCGGTGATGATCATAAAGGTTTAGTCGATTCACCGACAATCTTGTCACTTGGGTAGCAATGATGTGTTGCTAGACACCGCTCATTGCTTATGATCATAAATGTGATTTATGATCATTGCCAACATGGAAAGAGCCTATTGGGTCGCACACATAGAGCTATTTGGATCATTAGAGTGCATGGGCTAATTATTTGGGTTATGGTTTCGCTTTAATTTCGTATTAATAATGGGCCAAGGAGTTGAGCCATTATTAAGCCCGAAATTAAATCCTAATTGGATTAAGGTTTTGAAACCCATTAGGCCTGGAAGTTGAGTCTCACTATAAATACAACTTTTAAGTGAGAAATTCGTAGGTCTCCTTGCCCTAGCCTCCCAAAAGGACAGCCACACTCTTTTCTTGCAATTGCTTAGAAGACGCAAGCTAGCACTGCTAGCGCAAGAGAATCGCATCTGCCGGGACGTGGTGGAAGCGTGGTGATCCCGAGAGGCTCGTATGGATACCATAGAGAGCCTGAACACGTCAACTGTTCAGGTTTTGTGATTCGACTCTACAGTTGAGTGAGAGATCTCAACCAAAAATTAGGTATGAAATTTTCAAACACCCGGTTTACCCCGTTTCACTTGGATCCTGGAGGGTTTCGGTTAAATTTCGCTACGCTGTTTGGCTCCCGAAACCCAACACTCCCAACTGTTCTATGAGTTTTCTAAAGACCCCCAGAAACTCTTGGGGAGTTCTATAGGAGGGCCGAACAGCATATGATGGCCGAAGAACTCAGGATGGGAGGACCCAAAGGAGAGCACCATTGCGCCGAAGGGCCCAGCCCTCAACCTCGACATTAGAACGAAGGAGAAAGGCCCTGAAAGCAGAGGCGGAAAAGGCCCATGACATTCACCCCCTTGAACACCACAAGAGCTAGCATCCTTATGGCACTAGAAAAGCAAGGGACCACAGTGCCAAGACCGAAGGCCTTGACCTCGGAAAACAAAAGAAACATGAAGAAACTCTGTCAGTTTCGCCAGGACCATGGCCATGACACCGAAGATTGTTTCCAGCTGAAGAAATATATCGAGTCCCTAATCAAACAGGGTCAAATCCGTCGATACTTGCGGATGCCTTCCCCAAAAGAAAGGAAGGAAGAACAAAGGAGGGGGGACGACGAAGAATATGACTCAGACAGACGTTAAGACCAAAGTCCTTGAGAAAAGTTTCCACCATCAGCAGGGGTTATTCAAACCATCGCTATCGGGATACCCTCGGCTGAGAGAAAGAAGAAGATAAGAGAAATCTCCGTAATGGAGTACGGGAACTCCCCAAGTAGACTCACTCGCAGAGATGGGTCTACAGTAAAGTTCCCCCACGATGATCCACTCCTTGTCATGGCAAGGATAGGAAACTGGGATGTCAAAAGGGTACTCCTCGATGACGGCTCAAACACCGACGTCATCTTTTCTCATTTGTTGACTAGGTTAGGCATTCCGAAAAGTGATCTCAGCCTAGTCAGCTCCTCCACCTTCGGCATCAGATCTTCCGAACTTCCAGTCCTCAAATATATCGACCTGCCTTTGATGCTAAAAGGGGTCTGACACCATAGCCAGGAAGAGTTAATTGCCTCCGACAGGATGAGATTTATAGTCACTGATGTACCGTCAGCTTACAATGCTATCCCCGGAAGGCAGACTCAGGGCAACTTCCATATTCGCCCGAACGTAAAGTACTTAATGGTCACCTTCGCTACCAAAGATGGAGACGTAGAGATCTTCATTGACTAGGCCGAAGTCAGAAAGGTCTTCACAAGGGCCAGACAAAGCCTAGCAAAGATCCAAGAACAGACTTCGGCAAAAGAAAAAATGGTCTCGATGGACGGGGAAAGAATAAAGGTGGAAACTGAAAGGCTCAAAAAAATAGAAACAGAAGATGTAGAGTTGACCCCAGGCTGAAACACCCGAATCGGGAAAAAACTAGCCGAGGAAGACAAAAAGAGGCTTGTATCCTTCTTGTGTATAAACAAAGATCTATTTGCCTGCTCGCGGAAGGATATGCCTGGGGTCGACCCAGCATAATCCACCACAATCTTATAGTGCAACCAAATGCCAGACCAGTTCGGTAGAAAAAATGGAGTCTATCGGCTCACAAGAATTTCCTTGTTAAAGCTGAAGTTTAATCGCCTCATTGAGGCCGAGGTAATAAGAGAGGTAAAATACCCCGAATGGATCAGCAACGTCGTCATTGCCACGAAAGAGGGAAGTGAGAAGCTCCGAATGTGCATCAACTTCCAAAATTTGAATGACACTTGCCCGAAGGATTCTTACCCTTTGCCAGCCATAGATCAGCTAGTAGATGCAACCGCCGAATATAGGCTTCTTAGCTTTCTAGATGCCTTCAGCAGATATCATCAAATTCAGATGAGCCCCGAAGATGAAGAAAAAATGGCCTTCATCACAGAGATAGGTACCTACTGCTGCATCAGAATGCCCTTCGGGCTTAAAAACGCAGAGGCCACCTATCAAAGGCTAATGAACAAGCTATTCGGTTCACAAATTGGGATAAATATGGAAGTATACATTGATGATATGATAGTCAAGAGAAAAATTCCTGGTAGTCATATCACCGACCTAGCTAAAACCTTCCAACGGCTTCGGGAGTTCGGCATACGTCTTAAACCTGAAAAGTGTGTGTTCAGAGTAAGTGCAGGAAAGTTTCTCGGGTTTATGGTATCAGAAAGGGGAATAGACGCTAACCCTGAAAAAGTCAAAGCCCTGCTAAATTTTCGAACACCTACATCCATCAAAGACATACAAAGGCTTACCGGAAGAATCACCACCCTTAGTAGATTCATTTCCAGGTACGGCGACCGATGTCATCCATTCTTCAAAGTACTCACCAAAGTCCCCAATGGTGACAACACCTCCGGGACCCAGGAGCATCCATGGAACACAGAATGCCAGAAAGCTTGGGATGAGCTCAGAAGTTACCTGACCCACCTGCCAACACTACGGCAACCTCGGGAGGGAGAGCCTCTCATCCTCTACCTCGCGATCACTGAAAAAGCGGTGAGTTCGGTCCAAGTAAAAGAATAAGGTGGGAGGCAATGGTTGGTATATTATGTAAGCAAGTCCCTACATGGCACCGAGACCAGATACCCATTGCTCCAAAAGGTTATCTACACCTTAGTACTCGTAGGTAGAAGATCGTGACCCTACTTTCAAGGACACACCATCACCGTCCGAAGTAGCCTGCCCCTATGCGATGTGATGAAAAAAGTGGAGCATTCGGGAAGATTATCAAAATGGTTCATCAAACTCGGAGAATACGACATTACTTACGAACCTAGAAGGGCAATAAAGGCCCAATCACTGGCAGACTTCATCGCCGAAATCCCTGAGATCAAAAATGCTGAAGCCATTGCGGAGGATCGAACAGAGGCTGATCCAAAATGGAAGCTCTTTGTCGATGGAGCGTCAGGGGAAGAGCATCAGGGAGCTGGAATAGTCCTTCGGGGGCCCGACGGCATGTAAGCCTCTAAAGCAATCAAGTTTGGTTTTAATGTTACCAATAACATCGCCGAGTGTGAGGCCCTCATAGCCGGACTAAAGATGGCTAGAAAAGTCAGCATAAAAAACCTTATGGCCCACAGTGATTAACAATTAATAGTTCGGCAGACGAAGGGAGAGTACGTGACAAAGGATCCAACCTTGGCAAAATATCACAATGTTGTCCAGAAACTCATTGGAGATTTTCACTCGATACACATAAAGAACGTGCCCCGAAGTGATAATACCCAAGCCGACGCCTTGGCCCAATCCAAGGAACCCACCGAAGTGCTGAAGCAGCCCAGTACAGAATTAATGTGGATAGAAACCTCGGGGGAAGGATGGCAAGACCCCATCAAGAAATATCTAGCAACCTTGGAACTCCCTGAGGACCCTAAAGAAGCCGCAAAAGTACGGAAGCACTCGGGAAGGTACTTCCTTAGTGGAAAAGAACTATACAGGCAAGGGTATGCAAGCCCCCTGCAAAAATGTGTAGGCGAAGATGAGGTCAGAATAATACTTGAAGAAGTCCACGAAGGAGTGTGTGGCTCCCATATAGGAACAGACGCCCTTGCTGGGGTACTACTCTGCCAAGGTTACTTTTGGCCTACCTTGAGGAAAGATGCAAGGCAGTTTTTCCGGAGATGTGACAATTGCTAAAGTCACGCCAACATCCAAAAGCTACCTTCGAAAAGAATAAACTCGGCAGATTATCCTTGCCCTTTTGTCATATGGGGTATTGATCTCTTCATACCTCTCCCAAACGCTGCCATTGGGGTAAAGTTATGCATTGTCATAGTGGACTACTTCACTAAGTGGATAAAAGCAGAACCACTGGCATCAATCTTGGCAAAGGATGCCCAAAAGTTTGTATGGAAGAACATCATATGCTAATTTGGCATACCGAGGGTAATAGTGGTCGACAATCGAATTCATTTAATGGATAAAGGATTCCAGGAATTCATGGCTGACCTCGGCATAAAAATGCATTTTGCTCCAGTAGCCCACCCTCAAAGTAACAGGCAGGTCGAAGTATCCAACAGGACAATAAAGGATGGCTTGAAGAAAAGACTAAAAGAGGCAAAGGGGAAATGGCCAGGAGAGCTCCTGAGTGTGCTGTAGAGCTACCGTACGACCCCCGAAGAGCTACGGGGGAAACTCCCTTCTCGCTCATGTACGGGACAGAGGCCATTATCCCCATTGAGATCATACAGCCTTCGGTAAGAATACAAGTGTTCGACAAGGGAGGAAATGATCTCGGCTTGAGAACAAAACAGGACAACGCCGAGGAGCACCGTGAAATGGCCGAACTAAGAAGAAAGGCTTTCCAGCAAAGAATAGCTCACACTGCTAACTTACACATAAGAAGCAAAGAGATCAAAAAAGGAGACCTTGTTCTCTGAAAGGCCGAATTTGAGCCACGAAGGCAATTTGAAGGGGTACTTCGGGCAAACTGGAGTGGACCTTATTTGGTCCTCGATGAAGTTCACCCAGGGGTCTACAAATTGGGCGATATCGAGGGAGTAGAGTTGAAAAATACTTGGCATTCAGACTCTCTGAGAAAATTCTATACTTAGAGATTTTTTCAAAGAAAACTTGTAACTACTCCTCCCCGAAGTCGTCAATGAAAATACATGCCGAATATGGCCGTGTTACTGGAGAAATGTTCCTTAATGGTTTTCCTTTTGGAACAAACTCCTTAATGGAGTCTAAAAACTCGGCAGAATATGGAAAAAGCCTGAAATGACTCTTTCCGAAAATGTAGGCCCAGGCATTCACCAAAGATGCATACTTAGAATTACACTAACTTCTGATGACTCGCATTCAGAAGAAAGAATGGATATTGGAGAAAAAATATTCATTAAAAATCTTAAGGTAAAAAAGTACAAAGCAGCAGGACTACAAGAAAAAAAAAAGAAGCCTATGGCTGACTAGGGGCATCCAGCGTCTCTTCGACATTATCATCTTTAGGTGGCTTAGTCGGAGGCACAGGCCCAGCTGGAGGGAGATTGAAAAACTCGATCTTAGACCATGTCCCCCTGGGCTCTTTGGGGAAGTCTAGGGCAGACAGGTAAGACAGGTCAAGATCAGGGTGCTGAGCAACGACCTGGTGGCGCGCCAAGCAGAAGCCATCTTGGTAAGACACCTTCGACATCTGCTCGGTCTGATCCTTCTCGGCACTAAGAGCTGCCAGCTTGGCCTTAAGCACATCAATCTTCTCCTCCATCTTTTTCTTCTTTTTGCTCTTAGTCTCATTCTTCTTTAGCGAATCAACCTCAACTTGGAGCTCGGCGTTCAAAGTGAGCGACTTCGTTAGGTTCTCGCTATCTTCAGCGTTCTCTTTCCGAAGGGCCTCGTTCTTCGAAGAGAGAGCGGCACACTTTGAGCCGAGGTCCTCGACCTTGGCTGAGAAATCAAGAAGAAGCTCCTGCTTGGTAGCCGCGAGCTCGGCCCAAAGGTTCACAATGTCCTCCTTCGCAATCTTGTTCAACTCACCGTATTTGAGGACTTATTTAGCGCAAAACTCCTTTATCTTGCACAAAGAATCTTCGGACCGAGAACGGGACTATGTTTGCTTGTGGCCCAGGCACGGAAGTATCTGCTATTGATAGCCGACGTACTATCGCCCCAACCACCTGGGAACCTCGGAAAAGAGAGAGTCAGATACCTGAGGTGCATGACCTCGGTAACCCGACCTCGGGAGACTTGTGGATCACCCCCCTCCTGAAGGCGACCGAACCAAGCTTCGGGGGAGAAGAACCAACTACCTTCTGCGGGAAAAAGCCCCCCTTAGGACCAGCTTTGGAGCCAGGGAACTTCCCGAAGTAACGGTATGACTCCTGGAAAAGCCCCTCACCACGAAGGGAAACGTCCATCAAAGGGAATTCGGAGGCACACTAGTCACCATCAACGATTCTCTGACATCACGCCCGTACACCCTACACACCACCCTCATATGCACTCTGGTGTGCCGCCCCAACCTACGTTCTGTCACGTAGGGCTGCGCCTGACGCAGCTCGTGGCCTGAGGAACCTGCAGGCGGCTAGGGGACCCCACGCCTAGAGCTACGGATGGCATCTGTCCATACACGTGTCGCTATCAAATTGCCTCACCCTCTCTTATACATACAGGGAAAAAGGTTACGGAAAAGGGGGGCTCTCTTCTCTCGCTCCTCCTCCCCGAAAGCCCAAAAAAGAGAGTACAGCAGGCAATAGTCTCTTGTGCTTACTGCTCTCCCTCTCTCTTTACCTCTCTGGAGTACTGACTTGGGCGTCAGAGGCTCCTCCCCAGAAAAAGACTATAGGGACCTCCTAACCCTTGTTTTCTGAGTATTTCAGGCAGGCCCTCCTGAGCAGTCTCCGCTCCAGGTGCTCCCCTACACTGGAAACACTCTCCGACTTCACCCCTTTCGTGGGAAGTAATTGCTGCCGGCCATGGTACACGGTCCACACAGAGCACCTCCTTTCTGGACTAGCTCACCTCCCCGGAAACCCATTGCTGCACTTATCACGACACACATTGGATTTACTATTGATGATGGCCCCCGCCGCCATCATTTGGCACCGTCTGTGGGAACACACTCCCAAGTCGTCGTTGTTGATAACTCAGCGTTCTAAGGACAATGAGCCCCTGAGTTCCCCGTCCGCGCCAGAGGTCCAGCTGGAAACCGAATAACGGCAGCAGGGACAGCCCGACCTAAGGACGAATGCCCTCTAGCTATTGCCATGGCCTTCCTGCGTGAATTCCCATGCTCTACCGTGGTCAAAGAAAACGCAGCAGTTGGACCGAACCTGGCCTCAGCTAAAATCTGGCCGAAGGCCCTTTTCATCAGTGCCTCGTCGAATGGGGGTCATGTGTCAACTCACAAGAATATGGGAAGTAGAGAATGGTGAGATGAGTCCTCGATGGGAAACATACCCCTCAGAGCCCAACCTGTGGGAGAAACAGGGTTTAAACGGCCCAGAGCTCCCCGCCGAAGTAGTTCTGCACCCAAGGAAAAGTTGTCGTCGGTGACAAGGATAGATGCCCCTCGCCCCGAAGAATCCATAAGGAAGAATGCTGTGACTCTACTTCCAAGGACACGACATCACTATCCGGAGTAACGTGCCTATGCGCGACATTATGAAAAAAGTAGGGCAGTCGGGGAAGGTATCAAAGTGGTGCATCGAACTCGAAAAATACTACATCACGTATGAGCCTAGAAGGACAATGAAAGCACAGAATGGACTTCATTACCAAAGTCCCAAAGATAGAAAATGCTGAAACTGAACGAGGGAGACCTAGCGAAGGTAGGAACTCCCTGTCAACAAAAACCGCAGAATAGCAGAGCGCTTGACCAAGCCCTCAAGAACCCAAAGGCAGGGAGGTCACCAAAACAATCAAATGGGGTTACCAAAGTAGTGAGCCAACCGAGCATGGCAACACTAAATGCAGTACCTTCGGACAAAGGAAGGAAAGATCCTTCAAAGAGAGACCTCACAACCAAAAAGTCCCGAAAACCCTCATAAAGCGGTGAAAAGTGTGAAGACATTCCGGACGAAGTTCCCTGATTGAGGAGGAACTATGCTGGTAAAGGAACGCAAGTCTGTAAAAGTGGTTGCAAGACAATTCATCCAGAAAGCGTGAAAATGGCCAAAAACACGCTAGCACCCAAAGACCACCTTCGGAGTGGATAACCCCAGAAGATTACCCTTGCCTTTTTGCAAGTATGGGGCACAGACCTCACCGGCCCACTCCTGGCAGCTCCCAAAGGAGTGAAGATCCGCGTAGCGATAGTAGACCACTTCACTACGTGGAGTGAGGCAGGACTCTTAGCGACCATTCCGGCAAAAGATATACAAAAGTTCATCTGGAAGAACATGATATGCAGAATTGGCATACCGACGGTGACCATGGTTGATAATACTTCTTAGCCTGTGGAATAGGGGATTCCAAAAATTCGTCACCAACCTCAGAATTAAAACGCACTTCGCCCCATAAGTTCAGCCCCAGAGCAACAGGTAAGTTGAGGTAGTCAACAGAACTATGAAAAAGGGACCATAAAAGAGGTTGGGGGGAGCAAACAGCAAAGGAGTTATCAGAACAAACTCCCCGAGAGGCCACGGAGGAGACACCCCTCCCTCGTCCTCCGAAAGGGCGAGTTTGAACCCCGAAAACGGACCCATGGGGTACCTCAGCCAAATAGGAAAGGGCCTTATATTTGGTCCTAGAAGAGGTCCGAAAGGGAGTATACAAGGTTGGCGGCACCGAAGGAGGAAAGCTGAGAAATGCATGGCATTCGGAGGCCATAAAGAAATTCTATACTTAGAATTTTAGATGGGAAATTGTACAAGTAATTTCCTCTAAGTACAGAAGTTTTCCCCTTTACTCGCCAAACAAAAGTGAAGTCCACTGACTCCCGAAAGTCTTGTCTTCCTCCCAAAGTTGATTCGGTTCTATGCCCAAAAAGGTGAAGTATATTGAGTACGGCCGACGAGTGTAGCCTGAAAATTTGCCTAAGGGAACTTCGCCAACAACGAGCGTTTGCCCAAAGGTTGATCGAAGAAACAAGCCAAAAATACGTTTCTGAAGTCCCTTAACCGAAAGTGGTCGGGACAACTGGGAAACAAAAATTGCTTGTATCTTTCCGAAAGTCCTTCGATCAAAAGTGGTTAGGACAACTGGGAAACAAAATTGCTCAAAAAGACTTAACCGATTCGTGAAGGAAAATTTATTGAAGAAGGTCTTGATACAAGAGGAAGGTTACAAGAAGAAGAAGTACAAAGAAAAAGAAGAAGGAAAAGGCACTAGAATATCTAAGGGTCCCCGACGGCATGGGAAGCTCCGGCTCCCATATCTTTGTCCGCTGCCTTCGTTGAGGGAGGATGGACAAATGACAGGTTAAGAAGCTCGACTTTTGACCAAGTCCACCGTGGCCCCTCGGGAATATCCAGGGCAGCCAAGAAAGAGAGGTCGAGGTCCGGATATTTCTTCTGAAATTGATAACGTGCTAAGCAGAAGCCGTCCTAAAAGGCAACCTTGGTCACCTGAACGACTTTGTCCTTTTCAACGTCCAAGTCGTCTGCCTCATTCTGAAGATCCAAAACCTCCTTCCTAAGATCTTCAACGTCCTTCTCCAGCTCCTTTATCTTCTTCTTCTTCTTTGAGCCCTTCTTCAGCGACTCAACCTCAGCTTGAAGGTCAGCTTTCTCGGTAAGAGCCTTCATCAGTAGAGCAGCTTCTTTGTTAGGCACGTCCTAAGTGCCTGGCTTAGGCCAAGGAAAACTAAGGAAACTAGTTCAGTGATCTATGTGCAAAGCTGGAAACTTTCAGGGCTTAACTGCACACAGAGACTGGACTATGGAAAAACAGACAGAAAACAGAGAAAGGGGATCAAATTGTACACTTAGATGAGTGGTACATTTAAAACTACAAACTTTAAGTTGGTGATTTCAGCTATGCAAGATTATTTGATGACTAGTGGAAGACTAGACCAAGTTTAGTGGACAACAATGATTACTAGTCATGTCTTGTCTACCACTAAAGAACTATTCACTAGTTAACTAGTTAAACTAACTAGTTTTTATACTAGTCTTATGGCCGGTTTTGCATGGGAATTATGGTACTTTGGTACTTGTGCTATTTTGTGCATGGCATTATGAGCCATGAAGAAACTTAAGTACCTAAGTGAACACATGTTTTAATGGTGCTAGTGTGATCGTGAATGAGTGAGGGCATCATTGTTTCATGCAAAGAAATGAAAGCAAAAGTTAGCATATTAGCCAACTATTACACATGTGTCTTTCGGCCGAAACTAGTCAAGGCCATTTGGTTGCCATTTTGGGCTACTTTGCTCTTTACTTGGCCGAAAGTGTTCTTGAGAGCTTCATCTTAGAAATTGGTCTTGAATTCAAGAAATCTTGAAGGCATTTGAAGGATTCAAGCTTGGAAGATAGTTTCGGCACAAGGCAACTTGGAATCAAGCTTTGTTCTTGAATTTCGGTGAAGGGCCGAGCCAAATCAAGCTAGGGTTCCAAGGTATTTCTTGTGTTTCCTTGATTCCATGGTAATTCTTCCATGAGCAAGGAGTTTAAGTGCTCAATTGTGTTGTGCTAAGCTAATTGAGCAAGTATTGTGTTGGTTTGAAAGTTTGTTGTTGGCCGAAAGTGATGGATGACTTAGCTTGATGTTCTTCTTTGTTTCCATGGAAATTAATCCATGATTAAGGTATATTAATGCCTATTTGATCTTATGCTAGGCCAATTTGAGTGAAGAACATCAAAGTGAGCAAGTTGGTGTTTGGCCGAAAAGTGCAATTTGAGGTAATTTCATGTTCTTCACTTGATTACATGGTAATGGTGCCATGAACAAGGTTATTGATGATTTGATGATTATATGTTGGGTTAGATTGATGAGGAACATTAATGTATGGAATTGGGCATTATGGCCGAGAGCTTGAACTAGTGTAGTTGGGTGTTCTTCATTGAATACATGGTAGTTGATCCATGAGTGAGTGTTGTTGATGCCAATTTGTTGTTATGGTAGGCATTTTGAGTGAAGAACACTTGGGCATTGGAAGTTTGGCTTGTGGCCGAAAGCTTGTTGAGGTAGGGTTCACTAACACTTGATTATGCTTGGTGAATTACCGTGGTTCAAGTGTTTAGAGTGGCTAAGTGATGGTTAAAATTTGCCAAATGACCTTAGTTGCCTGATGGGCTATTGAGATTACATTCGGTCTACTTGTTGATTAGCTAATTAACTAATGTACATGTACTAGAAATGCAAGTAAATGTGGCCTATTTGCTTAGCATTTTGGAGCTCTAAGTGGAAGTGGAGTGTTTGATGGTGTTTTGTGTGCAAAGTGCACATGGGTACATGTATGGTATATTTGGCCGAGAGCAATATGTGGTGTGTGAGTGTGTTATTGTGTGCTTGGGTGCTTTCCTTGTGCTTGCTAACCCAAATTATGATATTGTGGATTATATGCCATGGTTAGTTATCATGTATATGTATATGCTTGGTTTTCCTTGTCTTTGTGTTTGTTTTGCAGGTTGAGCTAAGCTAATGAGAGGTTAAGCTTTGAGTGAATACTCAGCTTAACTAAATAGACTCTTAATTGAATTGTATTATAAAAGTGAATCCTACTGAGTTTTACTCACTGCCCATCCTATTTGTTTTTTAGGCAAAGACATTCAGCCTGAGTAGTGCTAAATTGCTTTGTGCTTGAGTTTAGTACTAGTTTGCTTATTTTCCAAGGTATGTGCCAATGTATGCTTGGCTTATTGGTTTGGTTCTATTACAAGTCTTATTTTGTGTTGGCCAAAACTTATGGACTAAGTTTGCAGGCTGTAGTGTGGGGGTCCTGTCTAGGAAAGCATTATGGATACTTGGACTTTGGCTCTGATCATAGTGTTTGCATTCATGACAATGAATCAGGCAATTGGGTTGGTGTTGCAGTGTGTACTTCTGTATGGGATCCTTAAGGTTCTGTTTGACCACTAATGGTCTCGGTCTGTATTTAACTTGGCATGGACAACTTATGGACTCATGGCATGTAGCCATGTTAGGTGCTAGGTAGACTACCCTTTTTGGAGTGTACATATATGTAGTGTTGGATGCCTAGATTGGTGATGGTTTTGTTGGACTTGAATGCCAAGTTATGTATGGACTTATGGTTGGTTTTGTGCTTGTATATAGATGTTGAATGTTATGGGCCAATGTTTGGCACCTTTAAGTATGATTATGGGCTTATGCTTGAGTATGTTTATGTGAACCTCCATGTGTACCTATGTTGGCCGAGAAGAACACATCCATAATAACTTGTAATTTCAAAGTCAAAACCAATAATGTGGCTTCTTGGTTGTCATATAGGTAGCACACTTGATTGCACACAAAATATGCACTTAAAATTCTATTAAGTGTTGCCTTGCTTGTTATCCAAGTAATCAATTAAAACCTTGCTTGATGTGCAAGTTAGTGGTATTGGGCCTTGTATCTGCTGCAAGTAATTAATGAACTTGTGTTAAAGCCTCTTGGGCCACCTCCCAGGCTTCTCAACTTATGAAAATAAGACTTAATGTTGCCATTGCTTGCTTGGCCGAATTAGAGAAACTAGAATTTGAGTTGGATTTGTGAGTTAAAGTAGAAACTTATAGGCCAGGGCCTGTGTGAGGTGTGACATTCTTTTTCTTTCTCCTTCTGAACGGCCTCGTTGGCCAATGTCAGGCTCACAACCTTCTCACCAAGGTCGGACATCTTCTTGCAGAAATCCTTCAAGAGCTCCTCTTGGCCCTTTAAGAATTCATCCCGAAGATTGGCAACCCTCTCCTTAGCTATTCGGCTCAACTCAGTGTTCGTCACAACCGAGTTAGTGCAGAAGACCTTAGCCTTCTCAAGTTTATCTTCGGCCCAAGCTCAGACCGAAGACTACTTCACTGCCCAAGCCCTAAGGTATCTGCTATACCGCAGGAGCTACAAAAAAAGGAAAGAAGTTACTTAGTGAAATTTACAAGGAAAGCCAAAATACTTAGACAAAAAAGTGGGAAGGAAAATGAAGAGGCCTACTTGAGCAGCATGCTTGGACACTTTGGCGGCAAAGGAGTCCTCGGAGGCACACTCCTCGGTAACAACCTTGAAGGAAGCCAGAGTAAGCACCCCCCTCGCCATCTGGGGAGCCATGTCCCGACAATCCCCGGAGAACAGATTGATGTCCTCCATGAAAGACCAGAACGGCTCCCTTGGAACTTTGTCTTTTGGGACATGGGAATCCTGAAGAGCCCTCCTTCGGGTGTGCTCAATCTTCTAAGCCAGGGGCGCCAGATCCTCTGCAAAAAAGAAACAAGCATACGTCTCATCAGGCAGAAATTCCCTTGATTATGAAAGACCGTGAGATCTCAAGTAACAAGGGGATAAGAGACAAACCTGGTGCGACTTCGGCACAGTCATCATTAGAGTCCCGAGCCTCCTCCATGTCGGTAGGAACATATTTGCCTTTGCCCTTTCAGCGTTTCTCTAACTCCTCAGCAGAAGGGCTCTCTGCCAAAGAGCCCACAAGATCTGCCGATGTGGTGGGACTCAGAGAAGCAGGAAGGGCAATCACCCCAGCAGGAACCCCAGCGGCAGTTTCAGGCTCGGCAAAAATTGCAACCTTGGTGGAAGTTGCAATGACATCACTGTGAGGCACCTCCTAAGTGCTTGGCTTAGGCCAAGGAGAACCAAGGAAATAAGAGAAAACAGAAAAGGGAGAGTAAGAGGAACTATGGAAACTATTGCAGTGACCTAAGTGTAAAGCTGGAGACTTTTAGGGCCAAATTTCACATGAAAAGGAACTATGGAAAAATAGGCAGAAATCTAAGAAAGGGGATCAAATTGCACACTTGATTGAGTGCTACAATTAAAACTACAAACTTGGAATTGGAAGTTTCGGCCATGCAAAAGTTATGTGGACTAGTAGTGTACTAAGCCAAATTGTGGGAGACAACAATGATTACTAGTCAAATTCTTGTCTACCACTAGTGTATTATTCACTAGTTACTAGTTAAGCTAACTAGTCTTTATTTAGTTACATGGCCGGTTTTACAAGGGAGATTTTGTGGCCTTGGTACTTGTGTTGTCTTGTGCTTGGCATAATGGGCCAAGAAATGACTTGAATGACATGTTGAACACAAGTTTTAAGGGCGGCATTGAGCACATGGGGAATGGGAAGCCATATTGCACCATGCAAACTTTTGGAAGGCCGAATTTAGCATTTTAGCTAACTAGACTTTAAAACTTTCGGCCGAAACTAGCCAAGACCATTTCCTTAGTTCATTTTTGGGTTTCCTTGTTCTTGTTGGCCGAGAGTTCTTCCTTGAGTGCTCATCCAAATTTCTCCTTGAAGTCAAGCTAATCTTGGAAGCTTTTGAAGAATTCAAGATTGGGAGACTTGTTTCGGCCCTAGTTCACTTGGAAATCAAGCTTGTTCTTGAAGATTGAAGGAAGGCCGAGCCAAACTAAGCTAGGTTTGAGGTAACTTTGGAATCTCCTTGAATTCATGGTAGTTTTTCCATGTACAAGGGACCTTAGTGCTCAATTGAAGATATATTCAGTGAATTGAGCATTGGTTATGCTATTGTGGAAAACCTAGTCTCGGCCGAAAGTAATGGCTAAGTAATCTTGGTGTTCTTCATGAGTTCTATGGAAATTCGTCCATGATTGAAGTTAATTGTTGCCTATTGATCTTGTGCTAGGCAAATTGGAGAGAAGAACATCAAGTTGAGCAAGATTGTGCTTGGCTGAAAGGTATACCTTGAGGTAATTCATGTTCAACTCTTGATTACATGGCATTGATGCCATGAACTTTGATTAATGATATGTTGGTAAGTGTATGTTGGCTTAGAATTATGAAAAACGTTGGTGTGTGAAGTTGAGCTATATGGCCGAGAGTGAACATTACTTGAATATATGGTGATGGTACTATAAAACCATAGTCATTGATGATTTGATGTTTATGTGTGGAGTTAGTTGATAACGAACATGGTTATGTGAAAAAGGGGTATGTGGCCGAGAGCCTGAACTATTGAAGTTAAATGTTCTTTACTTAACGCATGGTAATTGTACCATGAGCAAGCCTTATAGATGATTGGAAGGTAATATAGTGAATAAAATGATGGGTAACCCATATGTATGTGAAAGTGAGCATCATGGCCGAAAGCTTGGTTTAGTGTGACATGGTGCATTTCACTTGGTTACTTGGTAATAATGCCATGGATGATGTTTATTGATGATTAGAATATCATGTGGTCTGTTAGAATGATGGGCAGCACATGTATATAAACTTGGGCCTTTTGGCCGAGAGCTTAAGTGTGTGTTGTAGTGTCCGTCATAGAAATCATGGTAGTTAGTCCATGGGTTTGTATTGTTAATGCCTATGTATTGTTATGATAGGCATTGTGGTTGAAGGACACTTGGACATTTGAAGTTGGCTTGAGACCGAGAGTTATTGAGGTAGGGTGCACTGGCACTTGATATTGCTTGGTATTATACACCATGGTTCAAGTGTCTAGAGTGACTAAGTGATGGTTAAAATTTTCCAAATGACCGTAGTTGCTTGATGGGCTTAATGTATATAGTTGGTTGTTTTATTGATTAGCTAATTAACTATGGTACATGTACTAGAAATGCAAGTAAATGTGGCCTATTTGCTTGGCATTTTGGGAGCTGCAAATGGAAATGGTATATTGGTAAGATTTGTGTGCAAGAAATGCACATGCGTACATGTATGGCTTATATGGCCGAGAGCAACAATGTGGAGTGTGTGTGTGTACTTGTGTGCTTTGGTGATTTTCTTGTGCATGCTAACCCCATTTATGGATTAATTGCTATGATTATATATTTTGTATATGTATATGCTTGGTTTTCTTGTCTTTGTGTTTGTTTTGCAGGTTGAGCTAACCAATTGTAGGTTAAGCTTTGAGTGAACACTCAGCTTAACTAAATAGACTCATTTGAGTTGTATATGTATATAAATGTGAATCCTACTGAGTTATACTCACTGCCCATTCCTTTGTTTCAGGCAAGGACATTCAGCCTGAGTAGTGCTTGCTTGTTTGTGCTTGTGTTTGCACTAATTTTGCTTAATTCCCAAGGTATGTGCCAATGTGTGCTTGGCTTGTCAATTTGGGATCATTACAAGTCTTATTTACCTATGGTTGGCCGAGACTTATAAGTTAAGTTTGCAGGTAGTTGGAGACTTGTCTAGGAGAGCTATGGATACCTGGACTGTGGCTTTGATCATAGTATTTTCCTTCATGACCATGAATCAGGCTATTGGGTTGGTGTTGCAGTGTGTGCTCCTGTATGGCATACTTAAGGTCATGTTTGACCATTAGGGGTCTTGGCATGTAATAACTTGGCATAAATACTTTTGGTTTCATGGCATGTGTAGCCATGTTATGGTTGCTAGGTAGACTACCCTTTTGTGTTTATATGTGCAGTCTTTAATGCCTAGGCTTGTGATGCTTTTATGGGTTTTGTATGCCAAGTTATGTATGGACTATGGATGGCATTATGCTTGCTTATGTTTGCTGGATATTATGGCCAAGGTTTGGCACCTGATAGCCAAAGGCTATTGCCTCCTCGGTAGTAACTCCCTGCCAGAATATTGGCCGAGGAGTCTGACGTCACCCAAGAGAGGGTCTTTTCACTCAGCTTGGAAGGTGCGAAGTCAAACACTATGAGCTCGAGACTTTGGTTAGCTCGTCAGGAATTCCGAGGACAACACCGTCTCCATCGAGGGGCTAAACTGACCGTCTTCGGGTAAGAGAGCCATCTCCCTGAAGCAAGGGAGAATCTCCCCGAAGGAAGAGGCCCCAAAGAGGTCTTCCTCGAACAAGAAACACCTGAACGAGGGAATCCCCGAACTATGGGTGTGAGTCCCGAAGAAGGTGTTCATCAAGGGCGCTCCCAGAATTATGGGATAGATCCCGAAGGAGGTGCTCGCACCGAAGGACGGATAGAATCCGAAGAGGGTGCCCGCACCGAAGGGAGACCTCGCCCAGGGGACCTCGGGAGTACGGTATGAGCATTTAAGGAGCCTCTGACATGTCACCCACAAGCCCTACACGTCACATCTGAACGGCGAAATGACACGCCGCAGCCGCCCCAGTCCTGACACAACCCGTCCGGGTCCAGGGCTAAAAGAGGCTGCAAACGGCTGCCTGTCCCCTAGGTCCAAAGAGACAGATCAAATCCGACCGAACACGTGTCATGATCTGAACAGACCAGCTACTCCTATAAATACTAGGAAATGGGACTGGGCAAAGGAAGGGCATTTTCCTCTCTCTGAGAAAACACAGAACAGGCAAGACACTTGATCCCTTAGTGTTCTTCCTCCACTCTCACTCAGAAAACTGACTTGGGCGTCGGAGGGTCCTCCCCGGAAAAGCAAACCGGGGACCTCCTAACCTTTTCTTTGAGCTTTTCAGGCGCACTCAGCTGGGAAACCTGAGCTCCAGGCGCTTGCCTCCACAGGAAGTCTCTCCACCTGTCAACATGACAGCAAACGAAGATGCCTTGGGGCATCATTTGGCGCCGTCTGTGGGAAACTACTCCCAGGTAGCTGTTGTCGAAACTCGGCGTTCGAAGGACAGAGGACTTCCAAAGTCCCCGTCCGCGCCTGAGACCCAACCAGCTACCGAACAAAGTCCCCCAGAGACTTCCTTGCCTGAAGAGGAACGCCCTCTTGTCATCACCATGGATTTTTTAAGAGACTTTCAGAGGTCTGTTGTGGCTGAAATGACACAACAAATAGACCGAAGATGGCCGCAACCAGCCCAGGCGCAAAAACCCACTTCGTCAGCACGACCTCGGGAGAAAAGCCCGAGGGCAACCCATCATAGCTCGGGAAGTGGGGAGCCACGAGAAGAGTCCTCAACAGATAACTTGCCCCTCGGGGCACGGCTGGCGGAAAGAGCAAGGTCTAAACAACCTGAAGTCCCGTCCAGAAGAAGTTTATCAACCAGAGGCAAGGTCCCCCTCACCTCGGTTCCGAAGTCGCTCCCCGAAGAGACGGCAACGGTCCTTTTACCCAAGAAGCTCCAAGAACCAGGAAGAGGAGCCCAGTGCTACGCTCCTCCTGGAGAAAGTCTTGGCAAGACTGGAGAGAGTGGAACAGCAGGTGGCACGCAAGCCTGTTTGGGCCAGGCTAACTGAAACCGTCTCTGGAGATGAAACTCCTTTCGCCCGAACAGTGGTCGAGGCGGCCATGCCAAGTGACTTCAGGCTACCTCGGCTAGAGACCTATGAGGGTCGGACTGATCCCCAGGCCCACCTAACAAAGTACAAACGCAGCATGGTGCTACACGGGGCTGATGATGCTACACTCTGCAAGTGCTTTGAAGTCACCCTCGCAGGACCAGCAACTGCCTGGTACAATTCCCTGCCTCCCGGAAACATCAGGGGGTTCCAGGAGCTGTCCACAGCGTTCACCCAACAGTTCATTGGGAGCAAGCCGACGGCGAAGATGCCCGTCCAGATGTTTGACATAGCACAAAGAAACGGGGAGACCATCCGTGACTATGTCGAGAGGTTCAACAGAGAGGCCCTCAGTGTTCCGGACTTTCGTCCCGAAATCCGCATCCTCGCCATGACGAGGGGCCTCCGGAGGGATTCGCACTTGTTTTATGAATTCTCCAAAGATCCCCCGGACACGCTGGGAGAATTCTACCGAAGGGCTGAACAACATATGACAGCCGAAGAGCTGAGAATGACTGGACCGAAGGCTGACCATATTCACGCTCGTGGCGAAGGGTCCAGCCAGCAAGCCCGGTGTCCAACGGAACAGTTAGGCCGACCTCGGAGAATGCGAGTAGGAGGAAGGAAGCCCCAAAACTTTACACCTCTGAGCACCACGAGGGCTAACGTCCTCATGGCGTTGGAAAAACAGGGGGCTCAAATCCAACGACCGAGGGGCATGACTGCTGACAACAGAAGGAACATGAAGAAGTTCTGTCAGTTCCACCGTGATCACGGTCATGACACCGAAGACTGCTTTCAGTTGAAAAAGTACATTGAATCACTGATAAAGCAGGGCCAGCTTCGGCGTTATTTGAGAATGCCTTCCCCGAAAGGGAAAAAAGAGGAGGAAGGAAAGCCCGATGACGAGGATTACGATTCGGACAGGCGAAGGAACCGAAGTCCGAGAAGGCGTCCTCCACCTTCGGCAGGAGTAATACAGACGATCACAACCGGGCTTCCATCCTCGGAAAGAAAAAGAAGGGCCAGAGAGATAGCGGTGATGGAATATCAGAGCCCAACAAAAAAATTGGCCCGCGAGGATGGCTCCACCATCGTATTTCCCCATGACGATCCATTGCTGATAATGGCGAGGATAGGAAACTGGGACGTCAAGAGGGTACTGCTGGATGATGGGTCAAACGCAGACGTCTTGTTCTCACACTTGCTACCAAGCTTGGGCGTATCCAGGAGTGACCTCAAGGCTGTTACTTCACCCACGTTCGGCGTAGGACCATCTGAGCTACCTGTCCTCGGGTGGATCGACCTCCCCTTGATGATGAAAGGAACTTCGGAGAAAGGAACTACTGAGTTGTTCGCCTCTACCATGGCAAGATTCATAGTCATGGACGTTCCTTCGTCATACAACGCCATTCTCGGCAGACAGACACAGGGAAATTTGCACATTCGCCCTGATGTAAAGTACTTGACCGTCTCCTTCGCCACCAAAAAAGGAGACGCAAAGATCTTCATTGATCAAGGCGAGGTGAGAAAGGTGTTCGTCAGAGCACGAAAGGCTCCAGCAAGCAACTTAGCACATGCTGTAGAAGCAAAAGAGCTGGAAAGGGGCGAGGCAGAAGATCCCACAAAAGCGGAAACAGAAGAAGTAGAGCTTGTCCCAGGCCATAGTACCCGAATAGGGAAAAGTATGGCCGAAGGAGACAAGGAAAAACTTGTATCTTTTCTGCTTGCAAATAAAGATCTGTTCGCCTACTCGCCGAAGGACATGCCAGGGGTAAACCCTCGCGTAATCCAGCATAGCCTCAAAGTGAGTCCGGAAGTAAAACCTGTCCGGCAAAAGAAACGGAGCATCTCAGCTCACAAAAGTGACTTCGTCAAAACCGAAGTCCAGCGTCTGATAGACGCCAGCGTTATCCGGGAGGTAAACTACCCCGAATGGCTAAGCAACGTGGTAATTGCCACAAAAGAAGGAAGTAGTAAGCTCCGGATGTGCATCGACTTCAGAAATTTGAACGATGCTTGCCCGAAAGATTCATATCCTCTTCCACCAATAGATCAACTGGTAGACTCAACTGCCGAATACGGGCTCTTAAGTTTCCTAGACGCCTTCAGTGGTTACCATCAGATAAGGATGGACCCCGGAGACGAAGAGAAGACTGCCTTCATCACCGAGGGAGGAACATATTGCTATATCAGAATGCCCTTCGGGCTCAAAAATGCAGGAGCCACCTACCAAAGGCTGATGAACAAGGTCTTCAAAGACCAAATGGGGAGGAACATGGAGGTATATGTTGATGATATGATAGTCAAGAGCAAACTGCCTGGCTACCACGTTGCAGATTTAGAGGAAACCTTCCAAAAGCTCAGAACCTTCGGGATCCGCCTTAATCCAGAGAAGTGCATCTTCGGGGTGACCTCGGGAAAGTTCCTCGGGTACATGGTATCCGAAAGAGGCATCGACGCTAACCCTGAGAAGATTAAGGCTCTGCTTGAATTCCGAACACCTACCACAGTCAAAGACGTGCAGAGACTCACCGGAAGAATAACCTTTCTGAGCAGGTTTATTTCCAGGTACGGAGATAGGTGTCGACCCTTCTTCAAAGTCCTCACAAAAGCGGCAAAAATGGAAGGCGACCTCGGAAGGGATGGCCATCCTTGGGCTGAAGATTGCCAAAAAGCCTGGGAAGAACTCAAAGTCTACTTGGCCAGACTGCCGACTCTGCGGCAACCTCGGGAGGGAAAGCCCCTGGCACTATACCTCGCCGTCACGGAAAAAGCTGTGAGTTCGGTTCTTGTGAAAGAAGAAGGACCGAAACAGTGGCCGGTTTACTATGTCAGCAAGTCCTTGCATGGCGCCGAAGTCAGGTACCCTTTGCTTCAAAAAGCTATATATGCCTTAGTGCTTGCAGGTAGAAGGCTGCGGCCATACTTTCAGGCTCACCCCATCATTGTCCGAAGTAGTCTGCCACTACGGGATGTCATGAAGAGAGTTGATCATTCGGGAAGGCTCTCCAAGTGGTGCATAGAGCTGGGTGAACACGAGATCACATACGAGCCTCGGAAAGCCATAAAAGCTCAAGCACTGGCAGATTTTATCGCCGAAATACCCACCACTGAGGAGAGCCATTCAGATCCAAAAGAGGGTGAGCCAGAATGGACCTTGCACGTTGACGGGGCCTCAGGATCCGAACACCAGGGAGCTGGAGTGATTATCAGAGGCCCCGAAGGCCTAGAAGTAATGAAGGCCATCAAGTTCAGTTTCAATGCCACCAACAATATGGCGGAGTATGAGGCCCTCATAGCAGGATTACGCCTGGCCAGAAAAATTGGCGTGAGAAACTTGAAAGCACATAGTGATTCCCAGCTGGTGGTCCGAAAAATGGCAGGGGACTATGGCGCGAAAGACCCGACCTTGGCAAAATACCATGAGTTGGTAACAAAGCTTATTCGGGAGTTCGACGTCGTGAAAATCGAGAACGTACCCCGACGGGAAAATGCTGAGGCAGACTGTCTGGCGAAGTCCAAAACTTGCACCGAAGTGCTAAGCCACCCCAGCATCGCGGTGCTAAGCATAGAGACCTCGGGGAAAGGATGGAGAGAACCAATCAAAACGTATCTCGCAACCAACACACTCCCCGAAGACCCCAGCGAAGCCGCAAAAGTGCGAAGGCGCTCCGGCCGTTTCTTCTTAATTGGAGAAGAACTATATCGGCAAGGATATGCAAATCCACTACAGAGGTGTGTTAGTGAAGAGGATACCGAAATGATCCTCGAAGAAGTTCACGAAGGTGCCTGTGGTTCGCACATCGGAACCGACGCCCTAGCAGCAGTGATACTCCGCCAAGGATACTTCTGGCCTACCCTAAGAAAGGACGCCAAGCAGTTCGTCCAGAAATGTGGTAGTTGCCAGAGACATGCCAACATCCAAAGAGCACCCTCAGAGTTCGTGACTTCGGCAGACTATCCTTGGCCCTTCGCAGTTTGGGGCATAGATCTAATTGGGCCACTCCCAACGGCGCCTGGAGGCATAAAGTTCTGCGTGGTAGCAGTAGACTATTTCTCTAAATGGGTCGAGGCAGAACCCCTGACAACTATCTCGGCAAAAGAAGTGCAGAAGTTCGTATGGAAAAACATCGTATGCAGATTTGGCATACCGAGGGTACTCGTAGCGGACAATGGATCCCAGTTTGTAGACAAAGGATTCCGAGAATTCATTAGCGACCTCGGGACAAAAATGCACTTCGCCCCAGTAGCTCACCCCTAGAGTAATGGGCAGGTGGAAGTATCTAACAGGACCATAAAAGATGGTCTGAAAAAGAGATTGGGAGAAGCAAAAGGGAAATGGCCAGGAGAACTCCAAAGCGTGTTATGGAGCTACCGAACGACACCCCGAAGAGCCACAGGGGAAACACCCTTTTCACTTGTCTTCGGCACAGAGGCCATCATCCCCGTCGAGATAGTACAACCGTCAATACGAGTCCAAGTGTTCGATGAAAAAGGAAATGACCTCGGCCTGAGAACCAAGCTCGACCTCGTCGGTGAACACAGAGAAGTAGCCGAGCTGAGAAGAAAAGCTTTCCAGCAAAGAGTGGCAGCAGCCATAAACCTACGCGCCAGGCCAAAAGGAATAAAGAAGGGAGACCTCGTTCTCCGAAAGGCTGAATTTGCACCCCGAAAGCCGTCCCACGGGGTACTTCGCGCAAATTGGGAAGGACCCTACCTGGTACTTGCCGAAGTACGAAAAGGAGTTTATAAGCTCGATGATGCCGAAGGCATAGAATTAAAAAATACTTGGCACTCAGAGGCCTTGAAAAAATTCTATGCCTAAAAAGTTCGGTGGGAAAGTTGTATTCCACAAGTTGGAAAAATTTGTCTAAGTAAAAAGTTCTGAAGAAGTACAAAACAAGAGTCTCACGAAAGCAATCGCCGAGGAAATGTTCGGGACAAAAGTAAGTTTTTCCGAAGTCTCTTGAGCGAATATGTTCGGGACAAAGGAAAGCAAGAGTATGGTTTTCCGAAGTCTCTTGAGCGAATATGTTCGGGACAAAGGAAAGCAAGAGTATGGTTTTCCGAAGTCTCTTGAGCGAATATGTTCGGGACAAAGGAAAGCAAAAGTATGGTTTTCCGAAGTCTCTTGAGCGAATTATGTTCGGGACAGAGGGAAACAAAAGAATCTGGCAAAAAATACTTAGCCAAAGTTGTATCTATTAAGCCAAAGAGTGCTTACAGAGAAGAAAGTTGCTGAAAGACTACAAAAAAGAAGAAGAAAATGAAGACAAAGGGCCCTAGTACAAACTAAGGAACCTCGGCGTCTTGAGAACTGCCAGCCTCTGTGCTTTTGTCAGTAGCCTTCGGCGCCGGGAGAGAAGGAGGCAGTTTCAAGTGCTCGATCTTGGACCAAGTCCACCGAGGCTCCTTGGGGATGTTCATGCCTTCCAGGAAGGAGAGGTCAAAATCTGGGAACTTCTGCAGAATTTGGTGCCGGACAAGACAGAAGCCGTCTTGAAAGCCCAACTTCGTCATATCATCGGACTCCCGCTTCTTGACCGCCAAATCCGCGTAGTCCTTCTCCAGATCCGCGTAATCCTTCGCCAGATCCTTGAGCTTCCTCTTCAATGCCTTTATCTTCTTCTTCTCTTCTGAAGGCTCCTTCAGAGATGCGACCTCGGCTTCGAGCTGGGCCTTTTCCTCGAGCGTCTTCGCAAGGATTGCGTCACTTTCTGACTTATCCTTTTGAATCGCTTCAACGGTCGAGGTCAGCTCCGCCACTCGAGAACCGATGTCGGAAAGTTTCTGGGAGGTGTCTTTCTGAAGTTCCTCTTTCTCTTTTTTGAACCCCTCCCGAAGTTCAGCAACCTCCTTCTCCGCAGACTGCTTCAGCTGAGCATTTTCGGCAGCCAGCGCCGAACACTGGGCCTTCGTCTTGGTGTAAAGCGTCCCAGAGTGACGCCCTCCTTTCTGATTCCCGAGCCACCCGAACTCGGAGGAACCCAGCATACCCCATCAACTGCAAAAAAGCAAACAAAGGGAAAATGATGCTAAGTAAAAAGCAAAGGTGAAATTGGCACTGAGAAAACAGTGAAGCGTACCTGGGCGGCATGTTCAGTGAGTTTGGCGGCCAAAGAGTTGTCACCTGGGTAAGCCGCCGCAAGGGCCTTGTAAGAGGCCTCGGTAAGCACCCCTTTGCACATCTGCCTGGCCATCTCAGGACAGTCCTCGGAGTACATATCCATGTCCTCCGTGAATGTCCAGAAGGGCTCCTTCGGAACTTTCCTTGCTGGGACTTTGGCATCACGAAGGGCCCTCTTGCGGGCGTGTTCGGCAACCTAGTCAGGAGCGGCCACCTCCGCTGCACAAGAAGGCAGAAAAATTAGTTAAGGCCAGAAAAGTCTTAAGGATTTGCAAAAAACAAAAGGTTGGTTCGACAAAAGTGCAAACCTGCTGGCACCTCGGTAACGTCGTCGTCAAGAATCGACGTCGCCTCAGTAGAGATCCCCTTGCCTTTTATTTGGCGCCGTTCCTCGGCAGAAGGGGTCTCCTCCCCATCGCCCTCCAGAAGAGCATGCGAAGGCGTGGGGCTTTGAGGAAGGACGTCGGAAGAAGGGACGTCGACAGAAGGAACCTCGGGCAAAGGGGCAGCAGGGTCTTCGGGCTCCTCGCCTACCTCCTCCGGAATTTGCGGAAGAGAGGAAGGAGCAGCTTTCTTTGCCCGTTTGGAAGGAGGGCCGCCCAAAGTCTGCTTCCGCCTCCAAGAGGCGGCCTTCTTTGTCTATTTGCCCCTCTCGGCCTGCCCGGTAAAAAGAGCCTTGTAGAAGGCAGCCGCGTCGTCGCCCATCTCTGAAAAAAGAAAAGGAAGATCAGTGTAACTTGTAGAAGGCAGCCGCGTCGTCGCCCATCTCTGAAAAAAGAAAAGGAAGATCAGTGTAAGTCCAAGATGAAGTTATGAAGGAAAAAATGAGAAAGTAACTTACTCTCGTAAAAAGACTCATAAGTCTCTTTCCCCCGAAGGAGTTTCACGAGCCAGGAGTCCTTCCCCGAAGAAGCCGGTTTCGGCATGTTGAGGTCTGTCACATGCTCCTTTACCACCTTAAGTTCCCGAAGGACCTCTTCGGTCATGAGCCTCCAGTTGATCGGAAATGGGTAAAGGGCACGAGGAGAGACCTCGGCAGCCCAGTCAAAGACGGCCCGAATGCGCCTGTCGAAGTCCTCAAAGATAGGTGCTACGTCGGCGTCTAGCAGTATCTTCGGGTCAACGACATCCATCTTGAGCCTCCCCTGAGCCCACTTGGTCGGGACGTGCGACCAAGCCTCCGACTTCTTCAGGAAAAAGAATTTTTGTTGCCACCCTCGCCAGCTGTCTTTGGTGGCGAAGGTGAACGTATACTTTTTGCTCCCGGATCCCCGAGGTAGCATAAAGTAGAAGCCACCCTTCGGGACCACGAAGAGCTTGTAGTACTGAAGAAAAACTACAAAGTGAGGTTTTATTTTGAAAACGCCGCACATACAGAGGAAGGCGTTGAAATAGCAGTACGAGTTCGGTGGGAGCTGGTTAACGGCAATGCCATGGAAGTCGCAGAACGCGCTAACCATCTCCGGGGGGGGATACCGAAGTCCGGCCTTCAGTTGGGCTCAGAAAACGGTGATTTCATCACTTCGGTTGGAGAAAGGAAATTGGTCAGGACGAGGCAACCTCGTCACAGAGTAAGAGGGTAAGAAAAACTTTTTCTTCCACTTCGCTAGTTTTGCCGGAGTAGTGCAGCAAGGGTGAGAAAGAAGAGGTTGCCAACTCTCGGGAACAGGCATGATGAAAATGAGTTCGGGAAAAACAACGAAAATGAGTTCGGGAAAAACAACGAAAACGAGTTCGGGAAAAACAAAGAAGAAGCTTTGAAAAAAGCAAAAGGACTAAAACCCACCAAAGGTCTTGCCGAAATCTGGATTTCTGGAAGCCGTCGTGAAAAGTGGGCGGAAAAACGCCTGAAAAAGGAGAACCGCCGCGGAAAATCGGGAGAGAATTAGAAGGCAGAAGAAAGCAAAAGCAGAAGCAAAAAGAGGGTTATGACAGGGCTGGTATATATAGGCCGAGAAGGCCAGGTGAACCGTCGTCATTAGTACCCCTCGGAAGGCGAAGCGTCGCCATAACTGCTAAGTGAGCCTGAAAAGTCGCGCCTGTCGTACTCAGTTCATTCTCACCCAGTAATAGTGCGCCACGTGTCAGCCATCGCGCAGCAAACATGCCGCGTGTCGGTCATCGCGCAGCGAACGTGCCACGTGTTGCCCATCACGTCGAGCACGCCCTCTGACATCGTTTGGTTTAGAGGCGCCGCCCTAGACTGACTCCGCTAGACGCAGGACGCGACGCATGAGCAGACCTATAAAGGCAAAAAAGTAGGTTACCTCGAAGACACCAAAAGACAGCCTGTGACTTCGGGCAGAAGGTCTATCTTCGGTACAAGGTTATCCTATCTTCCCTCGACACGAGGATACCAAGAGACAGCCTGTGACTTCAGGTAAAGGGTGTATGTTCGGCACAGGGACAGCCTATCTTCTCCGCCTCGAGGACGCAAAAATGCTGCCCATCGCTACAAGCAGAAGAAGGCGTCTTCGGCGCAGATATCACAGCCACAGGACCCGAAAACCGATGAACCGAAGTTTCTCACTTCGGCTTTTCGGAGGTGGGCCTGTGATAGCCAAAGGCTATTGCCTCCTCGGTAGTAACTCCCTGCCAGAATATTGGCCGAGGAGTCTGACGTCACCCAAGAGAGGATCTTTTCACTGACCTCGGAAGGTGCGAAGTCAAACACTATGAGCTCGAGACTTTGGTTAGCTCGTCAGGAATTCCGAGGAAACCATCATCATCGAGGGGCCGACTGACCGTCTTCGTAGAGAGCCATCTCTCTGAAGCAAGGAAGAATCTCCCCGAAGGCAGAGGCCCCGAAGAGGATCTTCCCCAAACAAGAAGCACCTGAACAAGGGAATCCCCGAACTATGGGTGTGAGTCCCGAAGAAGGTGTCCATCAAGGGAACTCCCAAAACTATGGGATAGATCCCGAAGGAGGTGCTCACACCGAAGGACGGACAGAATCCGAAGAGGGTGCACGCACCGAAGGGCGACCTCGCCCAGGGGACCTCGGGAGTACGGTATGAGCATTTAAGGAGCCTCTGACATGTCGCCCACAAGCCCTACACGTCACATCAGAACGGCAAACTGACACGCCGCAGCCGCCCCAGTCCTGACACAACCTGTCCGGGTCCAGGGCTAAAGGAGGCTGCAAACGGCTGCCTGTCCCCTAGGTCCAAAAGTACAGATCAAATCCGACCGAACACGTGTCATGATCTGAACGGACCAACTACTCCTATAAATACTAGGAAAATGGACTGGGCAAAGGATGGGCATTTTCCTCCCTCTGAGAAAACACAAAACAGGCAAGACACTTGATCCCTTAGTGTTCTTCCTTCACCTTCACTCAGAAAACTGACTTGGGCGTCGGAGGGTCCTCCCCGGAAAAGCAAACCGGGGACCTCCTAACCTCTTCTTTGAGCTTTTCAGGCACACTCAGCTGGGAAACCAGAGCTCCAGGCGCTCGCCTCCTCAGGAAGTCTCTCCACCTGTCAACATGACAGCAAACGAAGATGCCTTGGGGCATCAGCACCTTTATGTGAATAGTATGGGCCTTGCTTCATGAAAATGTTGTGCATAATTATATGTACCTTAGTTGGCCGAGAGCATCACACACATTTTACATGTGGTTTTCAAATCTAAACCAACTTTATGGGCTTCTTGGTTGTCATATAGGTAGTACACTTGATTGCACACCATGTATGCACTTCAAATTGCATTAAGTGAAACCTTGCTTGTTGTGCAAGTTAGGGGTTTTGGGCCTTGCCCTTGCTGCAAGTTGTTAATGGAACTTTGTTAAAGCCACCTGGGCCACCTCCCAGGCCTCTTAACTTATGAAAATAAGACTTAAAAGTTGCCTTTGCTTGCTAAGCCGAGAGCTAGGAACCTAATTATGGAGTTTGGCTTGTGAGCTAGTTTAGGAACTTTTAGGCCAGGGTGGCTTTGAAGCACTTGGAAGGGGTGGCATCATCAGCGCCATGCAACACCATGCTACGCCTATACTTTGTTAGGAGAGCTTGGGGGTTGCTACGCCCATCATAAAATTCTAAGAGTGGTACTCGGAAGTCACTTGGCATAGGTGCCTTTACTACTTCACGAGTACAGGGTGACTCTTCTCCGGTAAAGGTCTTCGACAACCTTGACCAAACAGGCTTCGGGAAAATCTGCCTTTCTACCTTTTCCAACCTCTCTAGGATCTTCTCCATGAGGGTGGTAGTGCTATCTTCTACTTGTTGCCTGGTGGTTGCTGGCAATGGAAAGCAACATCTCCTTTTTGGAGAATAATTCCATCGGCGGGGGGATTGGGACTTCCCATCCGAGGATGGACTTCACCGGCGGGTAGTTTTGGGCCCTTTTGATGCCGCTTCTCCAACACAACATTCTCTTAGGCATATGTTCTCCGTTGAGGACTCATTGTGGAAATCCCCACTTCTTGAGCTCCGGTGTGGTGACTTAGGACTTTTTTTACGGCGGGTAGTTGGGGAAGAGCCCCTTACGCCCAGGGGTGGCTGAGACCACCTTCGGTCAAGCTGTTGGGTCATCTCAGCTACAACAGAGTGCTGAAAGTCTCACAGAAACCTCATCGTGACCATCAGAGGACGCTCGTCCTTGGGCAATGAAGTCTTTTCTGCAGGTTGTTCACTCACCGTTTGAGCTTTCGACACAGACAGGGACTTCAGGAGTTCCTTGTCCTTAGAATGTTGGGTCTCAATGATGGCGATCTAAGAATGAGTTCGCAGAGATGGTTCCAAATGATGCCTGGTGGCAACCTCGTTGTATGACATGTTGGCCTGGAGGAGAGACTTCCAGTATGAAGGTGCCTGAAACACTCAGAAGAACAAGGGTCAGGAGCTCCCCAGAGTGTGTTGCTAGGGGAGGACTCTTCGATGCCCGAGTTAGTGTTTTTGAGAGTAGTAGCAGTAAGGAATAGAGAGTGGGAAAATAGTGAGAGTTCTACCCTTACCAAGGTCCTTCTCTTAAGTATTTATAGGAGGGTGGAAGGAAGAGGCTGTTTGACATAGCCTGTTCAGATCATGACACATGTTCAGTGAGATTTGATCCGTACATTTGAAGATAGGTATCTCTAGTTGGCCAGAGGTCATTTTGGCCAGAGGGCAGGGGCTCTTTAACAATTTTTTTCATATCTTCGTGATACCCCTTCGGGGAATGAGACCCATTCGGCAAGAGATTTTCCCTAAGTGCTATTGGGGGAGGCCCTTTGACAATGTAGGTTAACTTTGGGAAACGTTCTCCTTTGTCGAGGATGGTGGATCAATTTTGCTGAGGTTGCTAGGTTTGTAGATCCAAGGGTGGTGAAAGGCACTGATGCCCATTGGCATACTCGTTCTATGACATAGTGGCCTGAAGTAGGGACTTTCGATATGAAGGTGTCTGAATGAGAGACTTCCAATGTGAGGGTGGCTACAAGACTCAGAAAAGAAAGTGTTAGTGTTATGGGCCTTCTAGTGGGAGGTGTGTTTGAGAAAGGTAAAGTGTTTTAATTTAAGTTTAGAAGCTTAATTCAAGTTTGCATAAGAAGAATAGAGAAGTTTACCAAAGTTCACTAAGTTTCGAGAAGAATAAAGCACTAAACGAAGTTCAGGGGCAAAATGGTAATTTTGCATCCTGAATAGCCGTGACGAGTCTCGAGTGTTTTAAAATGAATTTTTAGAACTTAACTCTCAACCTTAACTTAAACTTGAAAAATAGACAAGAATTAAATCAAGGACTACTAAGTTACAAAGATGGGGGACTTATTTGAAACAAGCTTAATATTTTGATGGTTTGTGGGTTAAGTGAGGGTTTAAGAAGGGGAAAGGAGGCTTTGGCTACCATAAACCCGTTTTCCACCTTCTCACCCCCATTTAGCTCCCAAATTGAGCTTGGAATCAAAAGATTTTGGTGCCAAGAGGGGCAATTCAAAGTATATAAGCTTGGAGAAGTGATTTTCAAGCTTAAAATCATGTTTTTGAAGCTTGGAGAGATGTTTTCTCACATCCCCTATTTTTGAACGAGGTAAGAGTTGTGTTCTTGATTGAATTCATGCTATTTGGTTGAATTTGAGCTTGGGTTTTGGTTAGAGAGCATAATTTTGATGTTTGGTGCTTTGTTTTTGGATTGGAACTTGTGTAGAGCTTTGGGAGCTTGGTTGATTGAAAAGAAGGGTGATTCTTGCTTGTAACCTGGAGTTGAGGTAAGGGAGTTGTGTTTTTAAGTTCATGGAATGCCATTAGCTTGGATTTGCTTGAGAAATTTGAGTGGTTTCAGCTAAGGCATTAAGGAAACATTTTGGTTGAATTATGGTGGACTAGAGGAATTGGGAGGATTGGATTGATGTTACAAGACATCATAGCTTAGCTTTTGATAGTTGGTTATGTTCTATGCAACATGTACTATGTGTGTATGAAATTTGGAGGCATTCCATGGATGTTTGGTATGTGTAGGAATCGTCCAAAGTTCATAGCAACAAAATCCGCCAATTTTGCATTTTTGCAGATTGGCAACGCGTCGCCAATTTCAGGTTGAAACCAGCGACATGTCACCAATCCAGAAAAACTGTCTCAGAACGTCGACAACTGTGGCGTGGCGACGTGTCACCGAGACAGCATCTGACACCCGATTGTTTTCAGCATAACTTTTCGCTCGGGTGTCCGATTGAGGTGATTCAAAATTCCACGCTAAGCTAAGAGGGAGTACTATCACCTCAATGTTTTAAAAACACTTAAAATGTCCCAGTTTTAGATTTATATTAACTCAAAGTGAAGGCAAGTTTTTAAGGAACTATGTTGCAAATGAACATAACTAGCTACCACTAGCTCAAGTGAGAGGTTTAGAACCCTTGTCGGCCTAGCCGTGCCGTAGCCACGAGGTCATAAGGTGAAACCTTGTTCATCTAGTCTGCATCAACAAGGCCTTGCGGCCTAGTCTACAAAGTCTCACCATAATTCCCCTGCATAACAACTATGGGAAGGCTACATGATCGTTTGCCATAAGCTTCGGCTTGCTAGGAGCGGGTTATGTTTATAACTTGCTAGGCGCAGAGTAATACTCCGTGAGGAGGACTACTTGAGGAGAGGTCTTTGACCTAGTTATATATGTATATATAATAGCACCCTCGTGCTGTGTGAGCTTGCAGCAAGAGTCCTAGGTTTTTCTTGCAGGTACATTGAAGACCCCTTACAGAGAATTATTGAATTCTCACTCCCTAGTTTTGTTATGCAGAGCCTGAAGTTGCTGGACCGGGTAATCGTTGAGGATTATCTCGGTAGTACTCTTTTGTGTGTGCAGGTATGGCAGTTGAGAATCCTTGTGATTCTAGTCTACATAAGTACTTAGTTGGCTTGTTGGTCAGGTGATAGTACTAACTAGTATCTTCCTTTGGCTGCAGAGCCTAGTAGCACTTGGCAAAGGACTTTTGAGACTCGCCACTAGGGCGTGTATCCAAGGTGGGAGTTAGGGTAAAGAGATCTCAGTAAAGTCTTGTATTTATACAGTACTTTGGGTTGCCTCCATAGTCTATGTTATGAGGAGTCCTTGACTCTAGGATTGCTCTTGGGTGAGGGCATTAGTCTACTTTATGTATGAATGTTCTCACAAGTTGTTATGTGTAGTAAACTCACACAAATTTTGATTTTTGTATGCTTTGGCTATTTGTATTTATTTTGTGTAGGAAATTACTCAGCTGAGTTATTGTTTTAATGTTTTATGGTTTTAATAGATCAAGTCAAAGCATAAGAGCATGCATACTGCATATTCTAGGTTAATCAACTAGTAGCATGGGATTTAATCCGCACACATATACAACTAGCCAATTGCAATCCACCGTGAGACCAACTCTCATAGGGCTTCCTGCGCAGGGGCACGGGCGGTCATGTCAGTTAGAGACTCCCCGCAATGTGTTTCTAGGGGAAGAGCCTCTGATACCCAAGTCAGTATAAGGAGCAGAAAGTGGAGAGCAAAGAGTAGAGAGTTCTATGTCCTTCTTACCAAGGTTACTCCCAGGTATTTATACGAGGGCATAGGGTGGAGGCCATTTGGCATAACCCATTTAGATCATGATATGTATTTGGCCAGATGCAATCCGTACCTCTGTGGATGGGTATCTCCTACTAGCCCTAGCCTATTCTAGCCAGAGGTCTTTCTGTTAGGGGCGTGTGTGAGGTCTTTTTGTTAGAGGTGCCTTAACCATTTTTGTCTTATCTCTGTAAGACCCCTTCGGGGAACGATACCCTTTCAGGGTATGAGACCCCTCCAGAATAGGAGGCCCCCTTTGGCAAGATATTATCACTGAGGGCCATCAAGATAAGTTCTTCAGTGGAGCAGGGCACTTTTGGGAGATGTTCTCCCTTACTGAGGATGGGGAATTACTTTTTTGAGGTCTGTAGGTTTGTAAAATCCGAGGGTAGTGAAAGACACCCTTCCCCGAAGTTGGTCGTGTCACCTTTCCGAGGATGGTGAAGGCCCCCTCTTCCCTAAGATTGTCACTTGTACTTTCTGAGGGTGGTGCTCATTAGACCGATTTGGGAGTTCTCCAAGGGTAATAGCCCTTTGGCTATCACATGCCCTCTTTGAAAAGCCGAAGTTGCATCCTCGGTACTTGAGCTTTTACAAGTGTCTCATAGGACTATGGTAGATGATCGATGTCTCGGCAAATATTAGCTGACTTTTCACCGAGGTTACCTTCCTCGATGAAGGTTCCTCTTCAACTCAGAACACCTCTTATAATCGAGGTAATAGTATTTGTTTTTGAGAAGAGCTTTTGATGTTCCTGAGGTTACTTTTTCATCCGAAGTGTATACTTGTCTCTTGGGTTTTTTATTGCCTACCAGTGAATTGTCACATCTTCTAGACAGATATACGCGTCTCTTCAGGAAATACTTGCTTAGGTCTGGCAGCTGTCAGGAGGCCTGCCCTCATTTCCCACATCGGGTGGCGCGTGTAGCCTGGTGACTGGCGAACAGTCGCGTCCATTACGTCAGTCGCGCCTTTTTGCCTTCGAGGGTTCATTATGGCGACACTTTGCCTGCCTCATTTGGCCTATATAAACCCTTCCTCCTCAGTTTTTTCACACTTCTGTTCTTTTGCTATCTTTTGCTCTCAAACTTTCCTCCTGTTTTTCTTTTCCGGCGGCAGCGCTAGTGGCGGAGTGATTTCCGGTAATACCTGTGGTGTCTTGCGAAGTCCTTTCCTTGTTTCGAGCTAGGTGGGTCTTCTTTTTGAAGTCATTCTTTGGTTTTTTTTTTGTCTCCTCCATTCTTTTTCACCTTCCCGAGGTTAGACTTCTTTTTCCCAAACATTTATACTCCAATCCCGCTTATGTCTGTTCAACCTATCCCCGAGAGTTGGCTTCCCCTTAACTTTCATCCAAGTTGTGCTAGTCCGGAGAAGTTAGAGAAGTGGACAACCAAATTCTTTCTCCCCTCTTACGTTGTTACTAGGCTACCTAGTCCCGATATGCCTAGTTACATGAATCATTCGGATGAGGTTACCGTCTTTCGGGCCCAGCTGAAGGCCAAACTTCAGCATCCTCCGCTGAACATGGTTTACGAGTTCTGCCAATTCCATGGCATAGCCATGAATCAACTTTCTCTAAACTCCTAGTCTTACTTTAATGCCTTTCTCTGCGTGTGTGGGGTCTTTAAGATAGAGCCTTACTTCATCTTCTTCATGCAATACTACAAACTCCACCCCGTCCCGAAGGGTGGCTTCTACTTCTTGCTTCATCAGGGATCTAGGAACAATGAAGTACGTGTTCACCTTCGAGATGAAGGACAACTGGCGAGGGTGGCAGAAAAAGTTCTTCTTTCTGAAGGTGGATGAGCAATGGAAGCACGTGCCAACCAAGTGGGCATGGGGACTTTGGATATAGACATAGTCGATTCCTGGAAACTGCTAACGTTAGAGTTAGAAGCCCAGTTTGAAGAGTTCGACAACCGCATTCGGGCTGTCACGGACTGGGATCCCGAGGTCCCTCCGCGTTCCTCGTACCCCTTTCCTATTAGATGAAACCTTATGATCGAAGAAGTCCTTCAGGAGCTGGGGGTGATCAAGGAACACGTTACCAACCTGAACATGCCGAAGCCTCCTTTCGACAGGAGGAAGGTGTGGTTAGTAATGCTCTTTCTGAGCGAACTCACATATCGGGCCCTTCAAGAGAGTAAGTTACTTCCCAGATTGTTCATATATCTCCTTCTACACTTACACTGATGTTCTTCTTTTTTCAAAGATGGGTGACAAGACTGCTACCCTCTACAAGTCTCTTTTCCTCGGTCAGCCTGAGAAGGAGAGCAACAGAGAAAGAAGGCAATGGAAAAAAGGAAGAAGGCACCAGGGGGCTGTGTACTAGACCCCTATTCGGGCGGACCCACCTTCGGAGCCTGCTATCTGTTCAACTCCCCTCAATCCCAATACAGCGGCGGAGACCTTAGGGACCTCGATCGGGGGATTTTCGGCTGAGAAGCTTAAGGAGCGCCGAAGGAGGAAAGGCAAGCAAGTTCCCACCCTGGTCCTCAAGGTCAATGACTCCGAGGGAGACAACACCGAGCTTCCACCAGGTTTGTCCCTTAGCTATTCTTCTATGAGTTTGGGAATTTTCAGTAATTTAGATCTTATAGATGAATGGCTAAAGGATAATGTACTGATAGAACTTCGGCGTGATTTTGCTGGTGAAGAAGTGCAAGCTCCCAGGTGGAAGATCACCCCAAAAGAGGGTGCTTCGAGATACCAAAGTCCCGATGGGGAAGGTCCCAATGGAGCCCTTTTGGACTTTAATGGAGGACATGAACTTGTTCATCGAGCATAGTTAGAAGATGGCTCCACAGATGGTGACGGGCATCATCACACACGCCACTTTTCAATCCCTGACTGAGGAGTGTCCGAATGAGGAGATCCTTGCCGCAAGGATGAGTGAGCAGGCTACCCAGGTAAAAATCCACCCTTCAGTACTTAGGAATTTTTTGTGGTGTTGTTGCCCTTCATTACTTACTCGGGGTCTTTCCTTTTGCAGCTCTTCCTAGCTTGGGCAGCCAAACAATCTTCGGTTCGAGGAGTCCTTGGTGAAGGCCAAGGAACTCTTGGGTAGCTCTGTCATCAAGTATGGTGAGCCGAAGAAAATAGCCAAGCAGGATCTGGCTAACCTTCGGGAGGAGATGCTCGAAATCCAAGGGGAGCTCATTCAAGACTTCTCCGCAAAGATGTCAGACCTTGGTGGGAAGGTGATAGCTCTGACCTCGGCTTATGAGGTTCTTTACAAGGAGAAGGAGGACGCTGCTGCTAAATTTGTAAAGGCATTCAACCACAACTCCAAGCTTCAGGCCGAGGTCAATAAGCTAAAGAAGAAGATGAAGAAGAAAAAGAAAAAGCTAGAGAAAGAGGTCGTGGAGCATTGGAAAGAACTAGCAAATTTGGACACGGAGAAGACTAAGTCCGACCAAGCAACCAAGAGGTCTAATCAGGACGGCTTCTGCCTGGACCGTCACCAAGTCTTGTCTAGATTTCCCGACCTTGACCTCTCTTTTTTGGCTTTCCTAGACAACCCCGAAGGACCATCCTAGCAGTGGTCGAGGGCAGAGTTCCTCAATCTTCCTGCCATACCACCTTCGGTGCCTAAAGCTGCTGTCACCGATAAAGACTCCAAATGAGAGGATGTCGAGGATGGTGAGGAGAGTTGAGTTTCAGGAGGCAAGCAGTGCAGCAGAATTTAACTGAAACCCTCCAGGATCCAAGTGAAACGAGGTAAACCGGGTGTTCAAAAATTTTCATACTAAATTTTTGGTTGAGATCTCTCACTCAACTGTAGAGTCGAATCACAAAACCTGAACAGTTGACGTGTTCAAGTTCTCTATGGTATCCACACGAACGTCTCGGGATCACCACGCTTCCACCATGTCCCGACAAATGCATTTCTCATGCGCTCGCAGTGCTAGCTTGCATCCTCCAAAGAATTGCAAGAGAAGAGTGCGGCTGTCCTTTTGGGAGGCTAGGGCAAGGAGACCTGTGAATTTCTCACTAAAATTTTTTTTATAGTGAGACTGAATTTCTAGGCATAATGGGTTTCAAAGCCCTAATCCAATTAGGCTTTAATTTCAGGCTTAATAATTGCTCAACTCTTGGCCCCATTATTAATACAAAATTAATGTGAAACCATAACCCAAATAATTAGCCCATGCACTCTAATGATCCAAATAGCTCTATGTGTGCGACCCAATAGGCTCTTACCACATTGGCAATGATCATAAATCACATTTATGATCATACGCAATGAGCGGTGTGTAGCAACACATCATTGCTACCCAAGTGACAAGATTGTCGGTGATTTGACTAAACCTTTATGATCATCACCGACATAAGCCATTGTCCCTTTGTCCAAGATATCAAGACTAAGCACGAGACATGGAATGTGTCACTCTCGTATAGGCCAATCTTTGGTTTCATGATTACTGAGTAGACCAACTTAAACTAATGAGATTGATATCGTATATCAACTCATCCAAGCATGGCCATGCATTTTTCTAAGTCTCACTCTATCAAGGGGCCCGAAGATATCACTCCTGTTACATAGGAGGGACAAATCCCATCTTGATCATACAAATCCCTCTGTATGATATGTGGCATACCCAATGACCTCCTTCAAGTTCATTCAATTATGAGCAACAAAGGAAAGTATCAAAGTATGTGACTCACATGTAGGGAACCTTGATGATCTTAGGTTGAAGGACTACATATACCATGATCACTATGAGAATCACTTATGACACTCATATAACAATCCATGTAGTGTTCACATGGTAGGTCGGTCCAGTACATAAGTTCTCCAACTTGTACCCATATGTAGACTACATATCTCATATTAGTCTCCACATATGCTACTCGTTATGTATTATTGCAACGCGTTCCACAATAATACTAGACCAAGGACGTTTGAGAGTATCCTTATTCTAGGGTTACAGTTATGTTTATTACGTTACAAAGAAACAAAACAAGAAACATAATTGCTGGTTTAATGCCTTAATAAAATATCATGACTCAATGTGCAAAAAATACAATCATCTCATGGTTGGCTTTTGGGCACAACATAACAAGGAGTTGGCGAATGACCAAGATCGCAAATAGGCCTTCTTTTTCTTCTTTTTCTTTTGTAATCCATCTTTTGTACTCTTATCATAGTGTTAATGAAATTTCTCTTTTCTTCAAAACTTTGGCTAAGTTCCTTAATGGACAATCTCAGGCGCGAAAGGTGTCGTGGCCATATTCGGTCAGCACGCCTTTAGAAAGCATTATCCTCTGTGGAACTTAACCTATGTTCAAATCATGCCTGATCAACATCTTTTGTAGAAAGTTACCCCTCGGTAACACCTATGTTCGGACAATCACCGTCGGCGTACTTAGCATCCCTTCATTTTTGAAAATTTTTCCAAGTTCCAGCCATGCACTTTAGGGAATACTCTCCTTCGGGAACAATGTTCGACCAAGGGAAATATTCATCTTTCGAAGTAACCATCTTCGGTCATACCTCCTTGGTGTTTTTGGATTACTTTCTACTTGAAAATTTTTCTAAGTGTGCATTTAGGCACTTTTAAGGGATGAGCGCCTTTGGTGATCATCCTTCGGTAGTAACTTACCCTTTGTGCCGCCATTTTATCCCTTTCTCATCAACAATGTTCAGTTGGCGAAGACTAACCATTTTCATGAGTTTACCCCTTCAGTGTGACCATGTTCGGTTTTCCACCTCGAAATCGGGCATTTTCAATTTTCTCGTTCGGAAGCAAACAAGTTCGGTCAAATATGCCTTTGATAAAAATGGAAATAGTTTCACATAGGCATTTTCAGAAAAGACCTCATTCAGTTTTTGCACCATGTTCAGTCGATCACCCATAGGGAGAATTGTACAATTTTTTCCTTAGAAATTCCTTCTAAGTATAGAATTTTTTCAAGGAATCTGAATGCCATGTATTTTTCAATTCTCCACCTTTGGTGTCACCGAGCTTGTAGACTCTAGGATGAATTTCCTCGAGGACCAAATAGGGGCCATCCCTGTTCGCCCAAAGTACTCCGTGAAATGGTCTTTAGTGTTCAAACTTGGCTTTTCGGAGGACGAGATCCCCCTTTTTTATTCCTTTTCGCTTTACATGCAGGTTGGTAGCAACGGCTACTCTCTGCTGGAAAGCTTTTCTTCTAAGCTCGACCATTTTTCTATGCTCATCAAGGAGGTCCAACTTGGTTCTCAAACCGAGGTTGTTCTCTTCTTCGTCGAACACCTGTATCCTGACCAACGGTTGTATAACCTCGACAGGAATAATGGCCTCCGAACTGAACATGAGTGAGAAGGGTGTTTCACCCATGGCTCTCCTCGGAGTGGTTCGGTAGCTCAACAGCATACTCTGAAGCTCTCCTGGCCATTTTCCCTTTGCTTACTTTAACCTTTTCTTCAGGCCATCCTTTATTGTTCTATTGGACACTTCAACTTGTCCATTGCTCTAAGGGTGGGCCACCAGAGCGAAGTGCAACTTTATCTCGAGGGTAACTATGAATTCCTAGAAACCTTTATCGGTAAATTGGGAACCATTATTGGCTCCTATCACCCTCGGTATGCCGAATCTGCATATGATGTTCTTCTAGAAAAACCTCTATATGTCCTTCACCGAGATTGTCATTAGAGGATCTGCCTCAATCCACTTGGTGAAATAATCTACTATGACTACCTAGAACTTTACTCCTCCTAGAGATGTTAGGACAGGGCCAATGAGGTCTATAACCCATACGGCGAAGGGGCAGGGGTAGTTTGCCGAAGTTATCATTTTCGAGGGTAGTTTTTGGATAGGTACGTGTCTTTGGCAATTGTCGCATTTCTGGATGAACTGCCTCACATCCTTCTTTAAGGTAGGCCAGAAATATCCTTGCTGAAGTAGCACTCTGGCTAGGGCGTCAGTTCCTATGTAAGAACCGCAGCTCCCCTCATGTACTTCTTTCAGGACAGCTTGAACGTCTTCTTCACTGACACACCTCTACAACAGACTTGCATACCCCTGTCGGTATAATTCTTCCCTAATCAGGAAGTATCTTCCCAAGCGTTTTCACACTCTCGCGGCCTCAAGAGGATCTTCAAGGAGTTCCAAAGTCATGAGGTATCTCTTGATGGGATTTTTCCACCCTCTGCCCGAGGTTGTTACGTACAACATCACTATACTCGGCTGATATAGTACCTCAGTGGACTTTTTTGATTTGGCCAAAGTATCTGCTTTCGCGTTATCTTGATGAGGTACATTCTCTATGTGTACTGCATCAAACTCTTGGATGAGCTCTTTGATGAAGTCGTGGTATTTTTCCAAGGTTGGGTCCCTTGCGCCATAATCTCCCACCATCTGCCGGACTACTACCTGAGAATCACTGTGGGCCTTAAGATTTCTCACACCCACTCTTTTTGCTAGCCGTAAGCCTGCTATGAGGGCTTCATATTTGGCAACATTGTTGGTGACGTTGAATCCGAACTTGAGAGCCTTGATGGCCTCCATCCCTTCAGGACCGCGGAGGATTACTCCAGCTCCCTGGTGTTCAGAACCTAAAGCTCCATCAACAAATAGCATCCACTCAGGTTCATTCTTCCTGAGGTCCTCAGGGGCATCCTTGACTTTTGGCACTTTGACGATGAAGTCTGCCAGTGCTTAGGCCTTTATTGCCCTTCTTGGCTCGTAAGTGACATCATAGTCGCCAAGCTCGATACAGCACTTTGATAATCTTCCGGAGCAATCTACCCTTTTTATGACATCCCGAAGAGGTAGGTTACTTTGGACTGTGATAGGGTGTCCTTTGAAGTAAGGTCGCAACCTTCTACTTGCTAACACCAAGGCATAGATAGCCTTCTATAGAAGAGGGTACCTAACTTCTGCGCCATGTAGGGGCTTACTCAGATAGTACACCGGCCACTGCCTTCTTCCTTCTTCCTTTATCAGCACTGAACTCACCACCCTTTCGCTGACGGCAGGGTAAAGGATGAAAGGTTCTATTTCTTTCAGCTACCGAAGTGTTGGCAGATCAGTGAGGTAGCTTTTGAGCTCATCCCAGGCCTTTTGGCAATCTTCGGTCCAAGGATGTTCTTCGGTGTAATGACCGGAAAAAAAAACGCTAAATGATTAACTCCCGGGTTAAAATGGATTAAGGATATAAAAAAAAAAGTTTCCTAATCTGGAAACTTAGTTCAATTAAATTAAGGAGACAATGAATTAAGTGAAAATGGGCATAAATGAGTGTTGGACACTCTTGGAATTAAACTTGTCAAAGGCCAAGAGAATTGGTGATGAAAATGGTGGAATTTGAAGTTGAGGGACTCAATTGGACAAAGGAAAATTTTGTGGGAGGACTCAATTGCATAAATTGAGAAGTTGGCAGACTAAGTGGGGGATTTGGACAATTTGCATGGCAGATTTTTCCATGGCCGGCTACCCCAAAATACCATTTAAATATTAAGCCACTACATCCTCCACTAAGATTATTATAATGTCCCACTTAGACTTGTCCCCCACCTTCACCATATTTAATTATATTTTCCATCCTTTGTCTCCTACTACAAACTCCACTATGATTAGTTTATTGTCTCCACTACCAATTGTTTAATGGCCATTGGAAATTGTTCCCCCTCTCCACCAAGTGCAATAACCGGCTAGCATCCTTCAAAAACTCTCATTTCACTTACATACCACACTCTCTCTAGCCCTTATGCTCTCCCTTCTCTCTAAACTCTCACACAACCGGCCATGGCTTTGTTCAAGTTCCATCATCTTCTTCCTTCATCCTACCTATCGGCCATAGCTAAAACCACTCTTCCTTGCACAAGCAAACACATTTCCTTAGAGATTTCAAGCTCCTAAACCCATCTAGAGCAAGAAATCAAAAGAAAGGTCCAAGAAATGCTCTCTGGAAGTTTCGGCCATGGAGGATTTTTAGTGTTCTTGAGCTCAACTCAAGAGCTCATGAACATGCATGGCTTTTTTAAGCCATGGGGAACAAGGAAATCTAGAAGAACTCCTAGGAAAAGTAAAGCTCATTTTCGGCCATGTTTCCTCCATGTGATGAGTTGTAAGTAAACCAAGTTTCCTTGGTGATTTTATGTGTTTTTGAGCAAAAATAAAGCTTACTAAACTTTCGGCCATTTTGGATTTATGCTAGAAAAGCAAGTTGAGCTTTCGGCCTTAGATTTTTTATGAAAGATACCAAGTTTTCTTTGTGGATTTAAAGCAATTGAAGCCATACATGCAAAGACCAGGGAAAGTTCATGCATGGAGGCTTCGGCCATGAGTGTCCATGGGGTTATAAGGCTTGAAACCAAGTTTTCTTGGTGCCTTGAAGCTTGTACGGCCATCCCAAGCATGGAAACGAGCCAAGGATGGAAGAAAAACAAAGATGGATTTTCGGCCAAGTTGGTTTCTTGGCGTGCATGATCATAAAACCAAGTCTTCTTGGTAGTATTGAAGTCCTTGTGAATGTAAAAGGCAATGGCCAAAAGATGGATGTAAAAAAAAAGAGAAATTTTGTAAACTAAGGAAGCTAATAAAGTTTCGGCCATGTTGTAATTTTTGTGGCCTGGCATTTTAGCCATGTGTTTTTGACATTTAATGAGTTCCTAGATGTATATGGAACTAAAAGAATAAAGAAGGAATGAAAAGTAATATTCGGCCATAGTGCCATTTTTGAGGTTGTGTGTGCAAACCCAGTGTTTTTAATGTTTATGTGTTCCTAGCGAAATAAGGAACTAAAGTGAGGAAGAAGAAATAAAGAAAAAATTCGGCCAAGAGTGGTTCTTGAAACCTTTATGTGGAAACCAAGTGTTCTTAGTATATGTCAGCTTCTAAGAACATGTAAGCTTGAAAATCAAGTGGAACTTGAGAGAAATATAAAGGTTAATATTCGGCCATGTTCATTATAGAGAGGTTCCATAAGATAAACCACTCGTGCAAAGTATTCCTAAAACTCCTACATTGACTTGAGACTTGGACAAAGAGCAATATCCAAGAAAGGTTAAGTTGGGCCTTACATCTTTAAGTTGAGGTTGAGTAGGTTAAACCAAGTGTCCTTGGTAAAATAATAATAATAATAATAATAATAATAATAATAATAATTATTATTATTATTATTATTATTATTATTATTATTATTATTATTATTATTATTATTATTATGGTTCTCAAAATTAATGAAAAACAAGTAAATAACTTGTTAGTGTTTTTGGGCTTTATAGGTCCATTAAGGAAAGACACGTTCCAACAACAAAAAAAGCAAAGTAAGGCAAAGACAATGAGCAAAAGGTTACACAGATTGTGGTAAGGATTCCTATACTCACTTTATTGCATGGTGTATTTCCATGACCTTGTTTGTGAGTATTAGTGCCCCTAGGTGATGGTCAAAGAACCATGTGATCCTAGGTGTGCCTGCAGGGCTAAGTTGTTTTGTTGCTTCGGCAACTCTGTGTGAGGATTTCTCATACTCATTTTGTGAGTATTCGGGCACATAGTGCATAGTGGGTTAAGTATCGTTCCTTCGGCAACTATGGTTACTCACGAGTTAAGTGCAAGCATTTAAGGCTTGGAATTGAGTTTGGCCAACTCAATTCCCAAGTTAATGAGCTCAGTACGGTATAAAATAAAGAAAGGTCAACCGTGGATTGTGTGATGTGGAATATGCTAATGCCTTCGATGCCCATACGGAATGGTGTTATGTGGTGTGTTGTGTTGTGTGCTTCTCTAAAATTTGTTGTGCATGCTGACCCTGATTGTTATTATTATTATTGTTGTATGCTTTGTGTTTTCTTTGTTTTAGTGTTTTCCTTTGTAGGAACACGGGATAATTACCATTATTCTTGGCATAAGTTAGGCTTTGGAAGCCATATGTGACTTTGAGAGTCATGAGAATTACCTCACGATGTTATCGGAATCCTTACTGGCTTTTATAACTCACCCGCCCTTTTCTACTTTTGTAGGAAAAAGGATTACTTGAAAGATCAAGCTAAGAGTATTGGAATAATCTTTCTGATATGTTAAAGGGTTGGGTATATGTATGGTATTGCTCAATATATTCATATGATTCTAAGTGACTTATGTGGTATAGACTGCTTATGAATCAAGCTAATGTTGTGGACTTACTTGTGCAGGCTTATGGAATCTAGAAGTTGTGGGAACAAGGTCTATTAAGGTGAAATGTGTTCTATGTCATTATGAGTTGATGTTTGAGTAGTTATGAGAACTTGGTCTGTAAAACTTGAACTTGGCTAATTTTAGATATGTAGCATCTTTGGTATGTTTTCCAAGTAGGTGATGTTTGTTTGCTACTCATTCTGGATGATTTTGTTATGTGTACTAGATTGGGCAGAATGCTCATGGATATGAAATATGGTTTTCAAACTTGAAATGGAATATGGGATTCTTGGTTGGCATGCATTGAAATAGTACACTTGATGGACACACATCTGACGCACTTAGTGGATTAAGTGTATGGCTATATGTAGCTTGGATGAAATGAGCATGTGAAGAGAATACAGGAGAAGCTTCTGTTGAATTGGAATAAAGTATGCATGCGATGAAGTATGCATGTAAGCAGGATAAAATCATGAATGGAACACTAGAAATTCCACTTAGGTGCTAGCTTGTACCTAAAGAGCACCCTAACATCACCTAGGAAGTAATTAATTATCCATCTAGTACCAAAATAAATCCTGGAGTCACATCATAGGTGCTCATAATAGTTAAAAAAGCCCCTTCCATTTGAATAACTTTCGCTGTATTACTCTGATAATCGGGCCCAAATGGGCCAGGGGCTATTCAGGGCGTGACAGTGTTTGTTTGGTATCAGAGCATGGATTTGCTCTTAAGGACCAATGTTTTGGTTTGGGATTGTTATAGAATAGACTTGTTCCCACATGGGTTAAGTCCACTAGGTTGAGTCACTTATGAGTTATGGAGCATATTTGTGTGTTGTGCTTTGCTTTGTTGTTGTGAACAGGATGAGAACCAGAGATGTGTACAGAGGCCCAAACTGAAAATGAAATTTCCTCTGATAGGAAAGAGTATACTGGCTTTGTGCCAGAAGTCCAAGTTGGGGCTGTTGAGCCATTAAGCCAAATATTACTGGGTCTTGATACCTAGAGGAAAATTAGAAGCAATGTAAGAGTACATGCTAGCAATTGAGCATTCAGACTTTGACAAGAAGTCAGGTATAAGTCCCAAAACTTGCTGGGCAATAAAGAGAGTTAAAAATGAGGAGAAGGTCGAAAAGAGAAAATGTGCTATAAGATCAAGCCAGTGGAAATTGGTGATGCTAATAATGATGATGAAAGAAGAAAGTTCAGAAACAAAAAAACTGGACACAAAGAAATTTAAGGACCGACCCAAAAGGGAGGCCTGATACTGCAAATACAGGAAAGCCCATAACAGATGGGAGCAGGGAAAGAGAATCCCTGAGACAAACAGAAGATATAACAGTCCATCCTAGAGATGGTATGCATACAGAAATGCCTGAGATACAAGCAAAGGCCCATGAGACTAGTTTGGCCCAAGAGCCAAATGCCAGGTTACAAGTACCTGGATTCAGCAGAGATGAGGCAGTTGTGACCCAGAGGAGGCAGAATACCGGGTAAGTCTGATTGAAAGGAACTTTGAGAAGAGGAGATGTTCTCAAAGAGTCTTACTAGTAACCTTCAGATTGGAAGGAACACACTGAGTTATAGTGGAAAGCAGTCCACAGGAATTATGCTAGCGAAATGCTAGGTGGCCCACTCATAAAAGGAGGGCAATGAGATAGGCTGAATGCCAGCAAGCAAGTCAGCAATAACACTTATAGTGATTCACTGGAGGATCAGAAACAGGCTAAGCTTAGCTGTGTGAGCAGAAGTATCTTCGAGAACTATGGCCTGGAGCAAGAATTCCAAGAAGAAGCCATGAGTGGACATGGAAGTACTAGCAGGATGTAGAAGCCAGCTAAGAAAAGAAGTAGAGAAATCTTGGCATATAAGCCAAGAAAGAGTAATAAAATAGAGAAGAAAAGCATCCAGAATAAATAGATGGTCAAAACTTAGCACATAAGCCAAGAAAAGGATTAGTAACAAAGAAAAAAGAAGGTAGGTCATTTTAGATCTTCATGCAAGACTCAAGGAAGATTTCATGGCCAAAAGCCATGCTACAAACTCATAGAAAGTTGTCTTAAGTACTGCACCCAGAATCACTAGGTAAAGGACTATACTGCCTGGAAACAGAGATAGAGGACCCCATGAGGGATTGTAGCAGATGGGCACAAATAGGCAATTGCCTTAAAGAGGCCAACTATGCCATGAAGAGGCTAAATAAGCCTCCACCTCCAGTGAGAACGGATCAAGACCTTACTATGCCCTGGAGCAGGAAAAGACAAATTAAGGATACTGGAAGAGTATTCCAGATTAAGACTTCAAGGAAAGCACAGGAGGATCATGAAGTAAAAAAAAAGAAAGCTGAAGATGCTGATAAAGAAATGGGCCAAGTCCGGATTGATTAGAAAGACCCTGACAGGTAACCTTTTATTTGACAGTATTAAAGTATCAATTTTAATATTAGTGCATCTATGGTAGTTAAAGGATGAACTGGAAATATGAAATGAAGCATGCCTGGATGGAACTATCAGGAACGAAATTTATGAATAACAGATGAGGAGAAAATTTGCAAGCTTAGCCTACTAAAGAATATATAGCCTATGATGTCATAACCAGATCATATCCACACTGGCTTAGTGCCAATAGGGTAATCACAAACAGTGATGCCAAGAAACTTTACCAGGATATGAACCACAACTTCTAGAAGACTCTCCTGGGTTAGTCCCAGAAAATCATTTAAGGGTGATGGAGAACAAGCCCATGTTGATAAAAAGGTGATTACCTGAGGATAAAGAGAAGCTGAAGTATGAATACAGCTGGGTAAAATACCCATATCAAGAAAATTCCCTAAAATATTCCCCACAGATCTCCTAGGAACTCTCTTCTGCAAGGAAGGCTGAGTTTGAAATCATAGTGGTGCCAGGAGCTGCACCAGTATCTATTACTCCTTACAAGATAGTTATTCCTGACATGATGAAGCTAAGAAAGCAACTGGATAACTTGCCTGAGGAAGGTTTCTTAAGACCAAATACACCTCCATGGGGAACACCTGTGCTTTCTGTGAAAAAGAAAGATGGATCCCTTAAGTTGTGCATTGATTGGAGGAAGCTCAATGCACTGAGCATTAAGAGTAAGTACCTCGAATCTGGATATTTCTAGTTGAGGGTCAAAGAAAGAAAATGTCCTAAAGATAGCTTTCAAGACCAGATATGGTCACTTTACGTACACGGTGAGGCCATTTACACTTACTAATGATGATATATTGGTGTGCTAAAAGGATGAAAAAGCCCATAAGGAGCACCTAGGAATGGTGCTAAGCCTGTTAAAGGAACAGGAATTGTGTGGCAGAATAAGTGCCAATTGTGGCTAAGGAAATTGAAATCCTCGGACATGTGATCAATGAGCATGGTTTAGCTATTGATCCCAAGAAAATTTAAAGCTATCATGGAATGGACGCAACCTCACACTGCGAGGAAATTAATAAAAGACTGACTACAGCCCAATACTGGTTTTACCAGACTCTACTAAGAAATATCAGTTAATCACTGATGAGATGGGCTGAGTCTTATGAATGAGAAACAAGCCATAGCTTGTGGATCCAGGCCTTATTTGCCTTATGAAGAGAGTTATCCAGTACATATCCTGGAGTTAATAGAGAGACTTGAAATCTTAAGAGAGAATAATGAGTGTTTATATGGCCAAGAAAGGGACTTATCGGCAAGTTAAGGTAGTCCACCAGTGTTTCGGTGATAAACTATAGGCTACCTGGGCATGATATTTTTGACTCCTAGGAAATTTGGAGGACCAAATTTCTTAAGGAGGGGAGTGTTGTAATGACCAGAAAAAAAAATTCTAAATGATTAAGTCCCGGGTTAAAGTGGATTGAGGATATAAAAAAAAAAAGTTTCCTAATCTGGAAACTTAGTTCAATTAAATTGAGGAGATAGTGAATTAATTGAAGAATGGGCATAAATGAGTGTTGGACATTCTTGGAATTAAAATTGGCCAAGGCCAAGAGAATTGGTGATGAAAATGGTGGAATTTGAAGTTGAGGGACACAATTGCACAATGGAAAATTTTGTGGGAGGACTCAATTGCATAAATTGAGAAGTTGGAGGACTAAGTGGGGGATTTGGCCAATTTGCACAGAAGATTTTTCCACGGCCGGCCACCCCAAACTACCATTTAAATATTAAGCCACCACATCCTCCACTAAGATTATTATAATGTCCCACTTAGACTTGTCCCCCACCTTCACCATATTTAATTATATTTTCCATGCTTTGTCTCCCACTACAAACTCCACTATGATTAGTTTATTGTCTCCACTACCAATTGTTTAATGGCCATTGGAAATTGTTCCCCCTCTCCACCAAGTGTAATAACCGGCCATCATCCTTCAAACACTCTCATTTCACTTACACACCACTCTCTCCCTAGCCCTTATGTTCTCCCTTCTCTCTAAACTCTCACACAACCGGCCATGGCTTTGTTCAAGTTCCATCATCTTCTTCCTTCATCCTACCCTCGGCCATAGATAAAATCACTCTTCCTTGCACAAGCAAACACATTTCCTTAGAGATTTCAAGCTCCTAAACCCATCTAGAGCAAGAAATCAAAAGAAAGGTCCAAGAAATGCTCTCTTGAAGTTTTGGCCACGCAGGATTTTTAGTGTTCTTGAGCTCAACTCAAGAGCGCATGAACATGCATGGCTTTTTTAAGCCATGGGGAACAAGGAAATCTAGAAGAACTCCAAGGAAAAGTGAAGCTCATTTTCGGCCATTTTTCCTCCATGTGAGGAGTTGTAAGTAAACCAAGTTTGCTTGGTGATTTTATGTGTTTTTAAGCTAAAATAAAGCTTAATAAACTTTCAGCCATTTTGGATTTATGCTAGAAAGGAAAGTTGAGCTTTTGGCCTTGGATTTTTTGTGAACGATACCAAGTTTTCTTGGTGGATTTAAGGCAATTGAAGCCATGCATGCGAAAACCAGGGAAGGTTCATGCATGGAGGCTTCGGCCATGAGTGTCCATGGGGTTATAAGGCTTTAAACCAAGTGTTCTTGCTACCTTGAAGCTTGTATGGCCATCCCAAGCAAGGAAACGAGCCAAGGACGGAAGAAAAGCAAAGATGGATTTTCAGCCAAGTTGGTTTCTTGGCGTGCATGATCATAAAACCAAGTCTTCTTGGTAGTATTGAAGTCCTTGTGAATGTACAAGGCAATGGCCAAAACATGGATGTAAAAGAAAGAGAAATTTTGTAAACTAAGGAAGCTAGTAAAGTTTCGGCCATGTTGTAATTTTTGTGGCTTGGCATTTTAGCCATGTGTTCTTGACATTTAATGAGTTCCTAGATGTATATGGAACTAAAAGAATAAAGAAGGAATGAAAAGTAATATTCGATCATAGTGCCATTTTTAAGGTTGTGTGTGCAAACCCAATGTTTTTGATGTTTATGTGTTCCTAGTGAAATATGGAACTAAAGTGAGGAAGAAAAAATAAAGAACAAATTTGGCCAAGAGTGGTTCTCGAAACCTTTATGTGGAAACCAACTGTTCTTAGCATATGTGAGTTTCTAAGAACATGTAAGCTTGAAAATCAAGTGGAGCTTGAGAGGAAAATTGTTACCACCTCATAAAATGGGAGAATTACAAGTGTGTCATAATGGCTAAAAACCATTATATTGTTTAATTCTCACCATAGTGTTTAAAGTGTGAGGGGTAAAAGGCATGATCAACACCTCCTTAAAAGTGTTCCAAGTTGGTAACTTGGCCCCCAAGAAAAGCCTTAAGGATTGCTTGTTTTTCAAGCAACCTATGGACTTTTTTGTAAGGTTTTGGAAATTCGGGTACTCAATTGCAAAACTCTCACAAAAGAGATTTGGAGAGTTATGGGAAGGATATGAATGGTATGAAAGTGCTATTGGAGGACCAAATTGCTTATGGAAGAGAACTAAGGACAAAGAAAACACAAAAAGGCATAAAGGACCTAAGTGTTCTAATGTAGGCCTTAAGATGTGTATGTCTATGACTTAAGTCAAATGGAAGTTTTGTGGGGTTATCCCACATAAGGAGGGCTGCTAAAGGAAGATAAGGATGGTCAAATGTGGGCCAAGAGATTAAGACTAAGAAACCATAGTCTTGTAGCAAGGAAAATGACATAAGACAAGGTTAAGACTACTTAAGTGTGTTTAGTGTACTTTTGACTATTTAAGTAGTCAAGACCACCTTTGCTTCTCTAAATTTCGGCCTCCACCAGAAAAAAGAAAGCCAGCCCTCTCCTCCACACTTCCTCCATAGCCACCATACCTTCAAACTCAAAACTACTTGCAATTGAAGTCAAGGAAGCACAATTGGAAGCTATTTGGTGCTATTGCTTGAGTGCACCTAGGATCAAGCTCCAATTTCAGCATACCCATCAAGGTAAGGGTTCTCTTGCTCTCATGGGTTGTTTTCTGTATTTTTCAAACATCCATGGAGCTAGGGCTAAGCTTGGAAGAGAGCCATGTGCTTGATGAACCAAGCTTAGTGAGGGGAGTGCACTTATTGAAGGTTTTGTGACCTAGTGTGAAGTGCACAGTGATGGCAGCGAATTTCTGGGTTTCTAGAGCCCAAAAGTTAGTACTAACTAGTGTTAAAATCCTCCTAAGACCAAGCATTAGCTTGAGGAGGGCTGCCATAGTGATTTGGTTATGTTTATTATGTGTTTTATGGACTAACCTATGGTATATGTTGCTGCCACATTTCATGTGTTTGTTGTTTGTGTTTGGCTGCTGCATTTGGTTGCTATATCTTGTATATATGCATTGTGGTTTTTTTGTTTTAGTGTCTTTGGATGCATTGTTTTAATGATGGTTACATTGCCTATTGAATCCAAGTGCTACCCTTACTAAGTTTCTCAATGAAACTTACTCCCCTCAATTCTGTCATTTCAGGTCCAGCAGAAAGATCACCTTCAAAATAACCTTTTTGGTTTGATTTTTGATCTGAAATTTCAGGTACATGAACTTCCATATGTCTAGTTGTGATCTGGAAATTTTGGTGATTTTAGGATCACATTTGGTATTTTTAATGGTGGTACTTGTGTGTTGTGCAGCAGCTGTCCAGCATCCTGTTTTTGGAGTCCATTGTGTCTCAGGACCTCCTGTAACCTAGGGTGCGTATTTAGCTGAGTTAAGACCATATTGTAGTGCATGTATGCATGTACATGTAGTGTATGTAAAATGAGACAAGTATGTGAACATTTGAGTAATGTTTTGGCTATGTAAGTGATGTGGTGCAAAGCTGCCTAAGTGTGAATGATAGGCTGCTTACTTGTAAATTCTGTTTTGGCCACATAAAGTTGCTACATGCAAGAGAATGTAATTAATATGTGTAATGAACATGTATGGGATAGCCTTGGAGGGCTTTCCCATTGTGAATGAAGTGTTTGCATGGTTTGGAAAAATTGTATGGGCAAAATGGTCCAAAAGTTGCCAGAATTTTCGACTCTGGACCTAAAGTTTAATATCTCCCTGTGTAGAATGAATCTTGGTATGAAATTTTGACCACACCTAGAGAACATCTAGAGGGTTAACTGGGATTTGGAATTTCTGGATTTAGAGCCCTGTAGCCAAAGATATGACGTTGCAAAGTTGGCTGAGTTACTGTTCATTTGGTCAGAATTTTGTAACCAACTTCAAAAATCCATAACTTGGTCCATAGGTGGGCTATTGATGTAAAAAAAATTCCTTGGTTTTCTCTAAGTCTCTACTTGATAATGGAGCAAATAAAACAGGGGGCTATGTGGCTAGAATGATACAGTTTATTAGTGGAAGTTACAGGTGCAGTAGCTGGCCACTAGAACTTAACAAGATTGCCTAATGTGTGGAAGCCAAAACTAAGACTTGTGCTAGTGTTTTCCTTCTTAGCTGCCATGGTGTGCATGAAATGTGAATATGTGTGTGATGGTTGGACCAATATGCATGTGTTTACATAGTGCCCAAGAGGGCCACTTGGGTATGCACACTAAGGGTAGTGTTCTGATGGCCTACAGAACATTACCAATCCTGGGAGTTTAAATGCACAGTTTTGGCACCATAACTGGACTACCCCGGAGTGGGTAACAGAAGTTGGTATCAGAGCATGGTTTATACATGTACATTGCATATAGTTGGCATTGCATGCATCTACATATATGAACTCAGTTTGGTCAGCTGCTAGTGTCAAGTACCATTGAAATACCTATGATCTTTATATGTGCTCTATGATGGATCATCAATGCAGGAAGTAAACATGGTTGCCACAAGGAGAGGGGATCCACCTCGAAGGCCTCCTACTGATTCTGGGCAACAAAGAAATGAACAGAATAGAGGGAATCAGGGGCAACAGGGGGTAGCAAACCCTGAAGTGCCTCAGGTTTGGTTAGAGCTTCAGAGGAACTTAGCTCTAATCAATGAAAACTTAATGAGGCTGATTCAAGGACAACAGCAGGGAGTCCAAGTAGCTCCAGCAGAACTAGTTCAGGATGCACAGCAACAACCAGAAGAGGATACTAGGAACACATCTGAATATGTTCCTTCTGGAAGCTTAGAAGACACAAATGATGAGACCATTGAGGTGGAAGATGAGGATAGGAGAAATCCAAGAGGCAGAAGAGTAAGATCTGAGATTGGTCAGGTGTCCAGGACCAATCCCTCAGTCTATGACCATTCCTGCACTAGGAATGAGATTGAGGAAGGCCATGAGAGAAGATCTAGGAGAAGGCAGAGAGATCATAGAGAGCATCACCATACAGAGGACTCTCATAGATCCAGGAGACATAGATCAGAGGATCTAGAGGGCCTAGATGAGGTCAGACTGTTGGAGAGGTTCCAAGGCCTAAGACCTCCACAGTTTGATGGAAGAGCTGGGCCAGAGAGAGCTGAGGAGTGGTTAATCTTCATAGAAAAGATGTTTGAGAGGATGCCACTCAGCTCCACCAAGAAGGTGTCACTGGCTACTTACAACTTGGTAGGCAGTGCAGAGATGTGGTGGAGAAACACCAGAGACAGGTATGCTTTCCAGAAGGGCAGAAGGCCAGGAAGAGATATTGAGATGAGCTGGCCAGAGTTCACACAGCTGTTCCAGGAACAGTACATCAGTGATGCCATCAAGGATATGAAGCAAGCTGAATTTGATGCTCTAAGGCAGGACAACCTCAGTGTCCTAGAGTATGAGCACAAATTCAATCAGTTGGTGAGGTATGCTCCTCAGTATCATGGATTGGAGGAATTGAAGGCCAAAAGATTTGTCAGAGGCCTAAAGTCAGACATTAGAAAGGCTGTTAGACCTTTTGGAGCAGTTACATACTATGAAGCAGTGCAGAAAGCTCTATTAGTAGAGCAAGAGGAGTATGAGACTAAGTACTTTCCCAGTGGACCAGGGGAAAGTAGTCAGGCAGGAGGCAAGCAGAAGAAGCCACCACATGGCAAGGGAATTGCCAAGAGTTCCCATTTTGGTGGTGAGGGCAAGGTTAAGGGGAAGTTCCCTGGCCTAAGGTGCCCTAAATGCAAGAGGTTTCATGGAAAGAAACCTTGCTATTTTGACACCCAAGCGTGTCTAAGATGTGGATCCATGGATCATTGGATCAAAGACTGCCCACAGGCTCAAAGGAGGCCAGAAGACCAAGGTCCAATAAGACCTATTGGGGCAGGACCTAGAGGAGGAGCACCAAGGGAGGGACAGCAGAGGCCAGTTCCTCCAGTGCCTCGGCCTCCAGTGCAGAGAGCTGGCAGAGTCTTCCAAGTGGAGAGGCCAGAGACATCAGAGCAGGGAGGAGCACTAAGAGGTAACATTTACCTTAATGGTATGCCTGTTAGTGTTCTGTTTGATACTGGTGCATCTGTGTCTATAGTGGCTAGGAAATTTGTTGATGCCATGAAATTGCCTACTGAAATCATGCCTAGGATATCCTTAGTGAAAACAGCAGGTAGTCAATGTCTTTTCACTAATGACCTAGCTAAGGATTGTGAGCTAGTAGTAGGAAAGACTAAGGTTATGACTAATCTGCTAGTGTTGGACATTCCTAAGTATGATTTAGTGCTGGGTATGAATTGGCTTGCTATGCATAACATAAGAATTGATTGTGCTAAGAGGGAAATCACATTGCCTGATGGTGAAGTGCATGCATTAGTGAATTCTAAGGAATTAGTGTATGAAATGCATGGCATGGAGCTAGAGGTATTAGATGAGATACCTGTGATTTCTGAGCATGATTACTGTTATGCATTGAATGAATTGCACTGTGATAAGGAAGTGGACAGAATACCTATAGTGAGAGACTTTCCACAAGTCTTTCCTAAAGACCTGCCAGGTATTCCTCCACAAAGGGAGATTGAATTTGAAATCAAGCTGCAACCAGAAGCTAGTCCAATATCCATACCTCCTTACAGAATGCCAATCACAGAGATGAATGAGCTCAAGAAACAACTTGATGAACTTCTTGAAAAAGGGTTCATAAGGCCAAGTGTTTCACCATGGGGAGCTCCTGTTCTCTTTGTGAAAAAGAAGGATGGATCTTTGAGACTATGCATTGACTACAGGAAGCTTAATGCAGTGACTATCAAGAACAAGTATCCACTCCCTAGGATTGAGGATCTGTTTGATCAACTCAAGGGAGCTAAGATCTTCTCCAAGATAGATTTGAGATCTGGATACTTCCAGTTGAGAGTAAAGGAAGAAGATATTCCTAAGATTGCATTCAGGACCAGATATGGGCATTATGAGTACACAGTCATGCCATTTGGTTTGACTAATGCCCCAGCTGCTTTCATGGACTTGATGAACAGGGTGTTCAGACCACATCTGGACAAATTTGTGGTTGTGTTCATTGATGACATCCTAGTGTATTCCAAGGATGAAAATGAACATGAACATCATCTGAAGATTGTCTTAAAGACTCTGTTGCAGCATCAGCTTTATGCCAAGTTATCCAAGTGTGAATTCTGGATAAGGGAAGTGTCTTTCCTAGGACACATCATAGATGCACAAGGCCTTAAGGCAGACCCTGAAAAGGTCAAGGCAGTGCAAGAGTGGGAAAGACCAAAGACTGTGAAGGAAATCAGAAGTTTCCTAGGATTAGCTGGATACTACAGGAGATTTGTATCAGGCTTTTCCATGATTGCCTCAGTTCTTACTCATCTGACCAAGAAGGGTCAAAGATTTGAGTGGACTGAGAAGTGTGAAAAGAGTTTCCAGGAGCTCAAGCAAAGGTTGATTAAAGCTCCAGTGTTGATTCTTCCTGATCCAAGTAAACCCTACATCATATATACAGATGCATCTAGATCTGGGTTAGGTTGTGTGCTTATGCAAGACAGAAATGTCATTGCTTATGGGTCAAGGCAGTTAAGACCCCATGAGCAAAATTATCCTACCCATGACCTAGAACTGGCAGCAGTGATTTTTGCTCTAAAGCAATGGAGGCATTACTTGATGGGTAGTTCCTTTGTGATCTACACTGACCATAAGAGCCTAAAGTACTTGTTCACTCAGAAAGAGTTGAACATGAGGCAAAGGAGATGGTTAGAGTACATCAAGGACTATGACTGCAGTATACAGTACACAGAGGGCAAAGGCAATCTAGTAGCAGATGCCTTGAGCAGGAAGTACACAGGACTTTTGAAAGGAGGATCCTTAGCTGATCATGATGAGCAAAATAGTCTGCTATGCCTATGGCATAAATGGCATAAGTGGGAGGAAGCCCAAATTTACACATTGACAATTCAGTCTGGATGGATTGAAGAAGCCAAAAAGGCACAGGAGACAGATCCTGATCTGAAAAAGATCTCAGGAGAGGAAAAAGGTTCCTTGTATCAATCCTTTGCCTACAAGCAAGGATTACTGTACTTCAAGGACCGAATATATGTGCCTAAAGGAGCAAAGCTCAGGGATGAAATACTTGAAGAAGCTCACACAAGCAAGTTGAACATCCATCCAGGAAGTGAGAAAATGTATAAAGATTTGAAGACTCACTTCTGGTGGCCACATATGAAGAGAGACATAGCTACTTATGTCTCCAAATGTGCCACATGCCAGAGGGTAAAGGTAGAGCACCAGAAGCCAGCTGGTACCCTACAGACTCTACCTATACCAGTGAGGAAGTGGGGCAACATAACCATGGACTTTTTGACTGGGTTGCCTATGACCAGATTAAGGCATGATACAATCTGGGTCATTGTGGATAGGCTAACCAAATGTTCCCACTTCTTACCTATGAAACTCACAGACTCCTTGGAGAAGTTAGCCCAGATGTATGTCCAGGAGATAGTGAGACTACATGGAGTGCCAGACTCCATTGTATCTGATAGAGATCCAAGATTTACAGCTCGATTTTGGAGTGCTTTTCATAAAGCACTAGGAACCAAAATCCACCTGAGTACTGCTTATCATCCTCAGACAGATGGGCAATCTGAAAGGGTGATACAGATACTGGAAGACATGCTCAGGAGCTGTGTGTTGGATTTCAAAGGTGAATGGGACCAACACTTGCCATTGGTGGAATTCTCATATAACAATAGTTACCAAAGCACCATTGGCATGGCACCTTATGAAGCATTGTATGGAAGAAGGTGCATGACACCCCACTGTTGGGTGGAAGCCTCAGATAGGCTAGAGTTGGGTCCCAAAATTATTGAAGAGACTACTGCTAAAATCAAGAAGATTCAAGAGAGATTAAAAGCAGCCAATGAAAGGACCACAGCCTATGTCAACAAAAGAAGGAGAGACTTGGAATTTGAGGTTGGTGACAATGTTTGGCTGAAAGTTGCACCAACCAAAGGCACTATCAGATTTGGTAAAAGAACCAAGTTAGCTCCAAGATACATCGGTCCTTATGAGATCTTGGATAGAGTTGGCAAGGTAGCATACAGGTTAGCTCTACCGCCAAGCATGTCAAGTGTTCATAATGTTTTTCACATCAGTATGCTTAAGAAGTGTCTATTGGACATAAAGCATGCTATTGTAGTGGAAGACATACAGTTGGAACCTAACTTGACATATGAAGAGAAACCTATAGCTATCTTAGCCAAGGATACCAGAAGGTTAAGAAACAAACATATTCCCATGGTTAAAGTTCAGTGGTCACACCACTCTGAAAGAGAAGCAACCTGGGAAACTGAAAAAGACCTTATGGAAAGGTATCCTGAAGAATACCCGAAGCTAAGGGCTATTTTGGAGGACCAAAATTATTAAGGGGGGGAGGATTGTTACCACCTCATAAAATGGGAGAATTACAAGTGTGTCATAATGGCTAAAAACCATTATATTGTGTAATTCTCACCATAGTGATTGAAGTGTGGGGGGTAAAAGGCATGATCAACACCTCCTTAAAAGTGTTCCAAGTTGGTAACTTGGTCCCCAAGAAAAGCCTTAAGGATTGCTTGTTTGTCAAGCAACCTATGGACTTTTTTGTAAGGTTTTGGAAATTTGGGTACTCAATTGCAAAACTTTCACAAAAGAGATTTGGAGAGTTATGGGAAGGATATGAATGGTATGAAAGTGCTATTGGAGGACCAAATTGCTTATGGAAGACAACTAAGGACAAAGAAAACACAAAAAGGCATAAAGGACCTAAGTGTTCTAATGTAGGCCTTAAGATGTGTATGTCTATGACTTAAGTCAAATGGAAGTTTTGTGGGGTTATCCCACATAAGGAGGGCTGCTAAAGGAAGATAAGGATGGTCAAATGTGGGCCAAGAGATTAAGACTAAGAAACCATAGTCTTGTAGCAAGGAAAATGACATAAGACAAGGTTAAGACTACTTAAGTGTGTTTAGTGTACTTTTGACTATTTAAGTAGTCAAGACCACCTTTGCTTCTCTAAATTTCGGCCTCCACCAGCAAAAAGAAAGCCAGCCCTCTCCTCCACACTTCCTCCATAGCCACCATACCTTCAAACTCAAAACTACTTGCAATTGAAGTCAAGGAAGCACAATTGGAAGCTATTTGGTGCTATTGCTTGAGTGCACCTAGGATCAAGCTCCAATTTCAGCATACCCATCAAGGTAAGGGTTCTCTTGCTCTCATGGGTTGTTTTCTTGTATTTTCAAGCAACCATGGAGCTAGGGCTAAGCTTGGAAGAGAGCCATGAGCTTGATGAACCAAGCTTAGTGAGGGGAGTGCACTTATTGAAGGTTTTGTGACCTAGTGTGAAGTGCACAGTGATGGCAGCGAATTTCTGGGTTTCTAGAGCCCAAAAGTTAGTACTAACTAGTGTTAAAATCCTCCTAAGACCAAGCATTAGCTTGAGGAGGGCTGCCATAGTGATTTGGTTATGTTTATTATGTGTTTTATGGACTAACCTATGGTATATGTTGCTGCCACATTTCATGTGTTTGTTGTTTGTGTTTGGCTGCTGCATTTGGTTGCTATATCTTGTATATATGCATTGTGGTTTTGTGTTTTAGTGTCTTTGGATGCAGGTTTTAATGATGGTTACATTGCCTATTGAATCCAAGTGCTGCCCTTACTAAGTTTCTCAATGAAACTTACTCCCCTCAATTCTGTCATTTCAGGTCCAGCAGAAAGATCACCTTCAAACTAACCTTTGTGGTTTGAGTTTTGATCTGAAATTTCAGGTACATGAACTTCCATATGTCTAGTTATGATCTGGAAAGTTTGGTGATTTTAGGAGCACATTTGGTATTTTTAATGGTGGTACTTACTGTGTTGTGCAGCAGCTGTCCAGCATCCTGTTTTTGGAGTCCATTGTGTCTCAGGACCTCCTGTAACCTAGGGTGCGTATTTAGCTGAGTTAAGACCATATTGTAGTGCATGTATGCATGTACATGTAGTGTATGTAAAATGAGACAAGTATGTGAACATTTGAGTAATGTTTTGGCTATGTAAGTGATGTGGTGCAAAGCTGCCTAAGTGTGAATGATGGGCTGCTTACTTGTAAATTCTGTTTTGGCCACATAAAGTTGTTAGATGCAAGAGAATGTAATTAATATGTGTAATGGACATATATGGGATAGCCTTGGAGGGCTTTCCCCTTGTGAATGAAGTGTTTGCATGGTTTGGAAAAATTGTATGGGCAAAATGGTCCAAAAGTTGCCAGAATTTCGACTCTGGACATAAAGTTTAATATCTCCCTGTGTAGAATGAATCTTGGTATGAAATTTTGACCACACCTAGAGGACATCTAGAGGGTTGACTGGGGAATTTGGAATTTCTGGATTTAGATCCCTGTAGCCAAAGATATGATGTTGCAAAGTTGGCTGAGTTACTGTTCATTTGGTCAGAATTTTGTAACCAACTTAAAAAATCCATAACTTGGTCCATAGGTGGGCTATTGATGTAAAACAAAATTCCTTGGTTTGCTCTAAGTCTCTACTTCATAATGGAGCAAATAAAACAGGGGGGTATGAGGCTAGAATGATACAGTTTATTAGTGGAAGTTACAGGTGCAATAGCTGGCCACTAGAACTTAACAAGATTGCCTAATGTGTGGAAGCCAAAACTAAGACTTGTGCTTGTGTTTTCCTTCTTTGCTGCCATGGTGTGCATGCAATGTGAATATGTGTGTGATGGTTGGACCAATATGCATGTATTTACATAGTGCCCAAGAGGGCCACTTGGGTATGCACACTCAGGGTAGTGTTCTGATGGCCTACAGAACATTACCAATCTTGGGAGTCTAAATGCACAGTTTTGGCACCATAACTGGACTACCCCGGAGTGGGTAACAAAAATAAAGGTTAATATTCGGCCATGTTCATTACAGAGAGGTTCCATGAAATAAACCACTCATGCAAAGTGTCCCTAAAACTCCTACATTGACTTGACACTTGGACAAAGAGCAATATCCAAGAAAGGTTAAGTTGGGCCTTAAATCTTTTTGTTGAGGTTGAGTAAGTTAAACCAAGTGTCCTTGGTAAAATAATAATAATAATAATAACAATAATAAATAATAATAAAAATAATTATGGTTCTCAGACTTAATGAAAAGCAAGTAAATAACTTGTTAGTTTTTTTGGGCTTTATAGGTCCATTAAGGAAAGACAGGTTCCAACAACAAAAAAATCAAAGCAAGGCAAAGGCAATGAGGAAAAGGTTACACAGATTGTGGTAAGGATTCCTATACTCACTTTATTGCATGGTGTATTTCCATGACCTTGTTTGTGAGTATTAGTGCCCCTAGGTGATGGTCAAAGAACCATGTGATCCTAGGTGTGCATGCAGGGCTAAGTTGTTTTGTTGCTTCAGAAACTCTATGTGAGGATTTCTCATACTCACTTTGTGAGTATTCGGGCACATAGTGCATAGTGGGCTAAGTATCGTTGCTTCGGTAACTATGGTTACTCATGAGTTAAGTGCAAGCATTTAGGGCTTGAAATTGAGTTTGGCCAACTCAATTCCCAAGTTAACGAGCTCAGTACGGTATAAAATAAAGAATGGTCGACCGTGGATTGTGTGATGTGGAATATGCTAATGCTTGCGATGCCCATACGGAATGGTGTTATGTGGTGTGTTGTGTTGTGTGCTTCCCGGGAATTGGTTGTGCATGCTGACTCCGATTGTTATTATTATTATTGTTGTAAGGCTTGTGTTTTCCTTTGCAGGAACACAGGATAATTGCCATAACATTCTTGGGGTAAGTTAGGCTTTGGAAGCCATATGTGACCTTTAGAGTCATGAGAATTACCTCACTATGTTACCGGAATCCTTACTGACTTTTATAACTCACCCACCCTTTTCTACTTTTGTAGGAAAATGGATTACTTGAAAGATCAAGCTAAGAGTATTGGAATACTCTTTCTGCTACGTTAAAGGGTTGGGTATATGTATGGTATTGCTTAATATATTCATATGATTCTAAGTGACTTATGTGGTATAGATTGCTTATGAATCAAGCTAATGTTGTGGACTTACTTGTGCAGGCTTATGGAATCTAGAAGTTGTGGGAACAAGGTCTATTAAGGTGGAATGTGTTCCATGTCATTATAAGTTGATGTTTGAGTAGTTATGAGAACTTGGTCTGTAAAACTTGAACTTGGCTAATTTTAGATATGTAGCATCCTTGGTATGTTTTCCAAGTAGGTGATGCTTGTTCGCTACTCATTATGGATGATTGTGTTATGTGTACTAGATTTGGCAGAATGCTCATGGATATGAAATATGGTTTTCAAACTTGAAATGGAATATGGGCTTCTTAGTTGCCATGCATTGAAATAGTACACTTGATGGACACACATCTGACGCACTTAGTGGATTAAGTGTATGGCTATATGTAGCTTGGATGAAATGAGCATGTGAAGATAATACAGGAGAAGCTTATGTTGAATTGGAATAAAGTATGCATCTGATGATGCATGTAAGCAGGATAAAAACATGAATGGAACACTAGAAATTCCACTTAGGTGCTAGCTTGTACCTAAAGAGCACCCTAACATCACCTAGGAAGTAATTAATTATCCAGCTAGTACCAAAATAGATCCTGGAGTCACGTCGTAGGTGCTCATAATAGTTAATAAAGACCTTTCCGTTTGAATAACTTCTGCTATATTACTCTGATAATCGGGCCCAGATGGGCCAAGGGCAGTTCACGGCGTGACACTCAGAGCCGAAGGTACCTTCATTTTTTGCAACTTTGTTGAGCACTTTGAGAACGGTCGGCACCGATCCCCATATCTGGAGATGAATCTACTGAGGGAAGTGATTCTTCCAGTTAGACTTTCCACGTCCTTGATTATTGTAGGAGTTCAGAATCCTAGTAGGGCCTTAACTTTTTCTGGATTGGCATCGATACCTCTTTCTGATACCATGAATCCAAGGAACTTGCCCGTATTCACCCAAAACATGCACTTCTTCGGGTTGAGACAGATTCCGAATTCTCAAAGCCGATGGAATATTTCCTTCAAGTCTAAGATTTGGCTACTAGGCAATTTGCTATTAACTATCATATCATCGACATATAATTCCATATTAATCCTGATTTGGGTATCAAACACCCTATTCATCAGCCTTTGGTATGTGGCCCCTGCATTCTTCAAACCGAAGGGCATTCTGACATAGCAGTAGGTCCTGACTTCGGTGATGAAGGCGATTTTCTCCTCGTCTTTGGGATCCATCCAAATTTGGTGGTATCCACTAAAAGCGTCGAGGAAGCTGAGTAGACCGTATTTAGCAGTGGAGTCCACCAATTGATCTATTGGTGGCAAAGGATACGAATCCTTAGGACAAGCATCATTTACATTTTGGAAATCGATGGACATTTGGAGGTTATCACTCCCTTCTTTTGCAGCAATGACAACATTGCTAAGCCATTCAGGGTACTTGACCTCCCTTATTATGCCTGCTTCCTTTAGGCATTGGACTCAGTTTTGATGAAGTTGTTCTTATGCGTCGAGAGGCTTTGCTTTTTTTGTCAAACAGGCTTCACCTCTGGGCATACTTTAAGGCTATGTTGGATTATACGAGGGTCTACACTAGGCATGTCCTTCGGAGAGTAGGTAAAGAGATCTTTGTTCATTAACAGAAAAGATACAAGCTTTTCCTTGTCACCTTCGGCTAGTTGTTTCCCCGTTCAAGTATTTCGGCCTGGGACAAGTTCTACATCTTCTTTTTCTTTTTTTTTCAAGGTCTTCTATTTCTTCCCCCCTTGCCTCTTCTTTAAATGCGGTTTTTTCTCCCAAAGTTTGTGCATGGACCTTCATTGGGCTTTGCCTTGCTTTCACGAAGACCTTCCTCACTTCAGCTTGGTCAATGAATATCTCCGCATACCCTTCCTTCGCCTCGAAGGTGACTGTCAAGTACTTCACATCTAGGCGAATATGGAGATTCCCTTGTGTCTGTCTTTCAAGGATGGCGTTGTATGAAGAAGGGACATAAATGACAATGAACCTTGTCATTGTGGAGGCAAAGAGCTCATCCTTGTTCTGAACCGAAGTTCCTCTTATCATTAATGCCAGGTCAATCCACCTGAGCACTAGGAGTTCGGAGGGACCTATAACGAATGTAGGGGAAGTAACGCGTTTGAGATCGCCCTTGGAGATGCCCAAGTTTGGCATAAGGTGCGAGAATAGCATCTCGACATTGGAGCCATCATCGATGAGCACTCTTTTGATGTCCTAACTCCCTATCCTTGCCATGATTAGGAGGGGGTCATCATGAAGGAATTTCACGGTAGACCCATCTTTCCGAACAAGCTTGTTCGTTAGGTTTCCAAACTCCATCATCGAGATTTCTCAAACTTTCCTTTTTCTTTCAACTGAGGGTATCCTAGTGGTGATTGACTGGATTACTCCGCTGGAGGTGGTGGATGCTTCCTGGGACTTCAGTTTCGACATCAGTCGAAATCATAGTCATCATCCTTTCTTCCTTTTGGCGAGGGCATACACAGGTAACGCCAAAGTTGGCCTTGTTTGATCAGAGATTCTATGTACTTTTTCAGCTAGAAGCAGTCCTCAGTGTCGTGCCCATGGTCTCAGTGAAACTAGCAAAACCTCTTCATGTTCTACTTATTCTCCGAGGTCATGGCCTTCAGACATTGGATGGAAGTCCCTTGCCTCTCCATGGCCATTAGTATATTTGTCCTTGTGGTATCTAGGGGGTGAATGACAACTGCCTCTTCCCTCTTTGTTTCTGAGGTCTACCCCCACCCTCGGTCTGATACCGAGGTTGCTAACCCTGACCTTCGGAATGATGGTGATCAGACTTCGGCCCTCCCATCCTCAGTTCTTCGGCTGTCATGTGTTGTTCCGCCCTTTAGTAGAATTCCCCGAGGGTGTCTGGTGGATCTTTAGAGAACTCATAGAAGAGTTATGAATCTCTTCAAAGTCCCCTGATCATCGCGATGATGTGGATTTCAGAGCAAAAGTCTGGCACACTCAGGGCTTCCCTGTTGAACCTCTGAACATAGTCACGAATGGTCTCTCCATTGCTTTGCACTATGCCGAACATCTGGACGAGCATCTTCACCGTCGATCTGCTTCAAATGAACTACGGAGTGAAGGCAGTGGACAACTCTTGGAAACCCATTATCGTTCCGGGGGCTAAGGAGTTATACCACGCAGTCGCCGGCCTGGAGAGGTTGACTTCAAAGCATTTGCAGAGGGTGGCATCATCAGCACCATGTAGCACCATGCTACGTCTATACTTCGTGAGATGGGCTTGGGGATCGCTATGCCCATTGTCTGTCTCCAAGCGTGGTACTTAGAAGTCACTTGGCATAGGTGCCTCAACTACTGCACGGACGAAGGGTGACTCTTCTCCAACGTAGGTTTCTGACAACCTTGACCAGACAGGCTTCCAAGCAACCTGCCTTTCCACTTTCTCCAACCTCTCTATGATCTTCTCCATGAGGATGGTAGTATTGGTCCGTTCTCATTGCCTAGAGGCCTCCGGCAACGGAGAGTGACGTCTCCTTTTTGGGGAGTAACTTCGCTGACGGGGGGATTGTGACTTCTCGTCCAGTGATGAACTCTACTGATGGGAAGTCCTGGGCCCTTTTGACCCCATTTCTCTAGCACATGGACATCTGGGGGTTACGTGTTCTGTTGAGGACTCATCGAGAAAGTCCCCACTCCCTGAACTCTGGTGAGTAGACTTAGGACTTCTCTCCCAGCGGGTAGTTGGTGAAGAGGCCCTTCGGTCTGAATGTCGTTGAGACCTTTGGTCCAGCTGTTGTGTCATTTCAGCCACAACAGAGCGCTGAAAATCACACAGAAAGCTCATCGTGACCGTCAGAGGATGCATGTCCTCAGGCAATGAGTCCCCGCGGCAGGCTGTTCAGTAGCCGTTTAAGTTTCCGGCGCAAACGGGGACTTCGGGAGTCCATTGTACTTAGAATGTCGGGTCTCAACAATGGCAAACAGAGAATGGTTTCCCACAGATGGCGCCAAATGATGCCCATTGGCATCCTTGTTGTGCGACTTCCCATGTGAGGGTGGCTGTAAGACTCAGAAAAGCAAGGGTTAGAGACTCCTCGGAATGTGTTTCCGGGGGAAGAGCCTCCAACGCCCAAGTCAATATAAGGAGCAAAAAGTGGAGAACAAAAAGTAGAGAGTTCTGTGTCCTTCTTACCAAGATTACTCCCAGGCATTTATAGGAGGGCGTAGGGAGGAGGATGTTTAGCATAACCAACTTAGATCATGACATGTGTTTGGCCAGATGCGATCCGTACCTCTGTAGATGGGTATCTCCTGCTGGCCCTAGCCTGTTCTAGCTAGAGGTTAGGGCCGTGTGGCAGGTCTTTGTGATAGGGGCGTGTGCAAGGTCTCCTTGTCAAGGCTCCTTAAGCATTTTTTTTTATCTCAGTAAGATCCCTTCGGGGAATGAGGCCTCTTCGGGGTATGAGACCCCTTCGGAATCGGAGGCCCCCTTCGGCAAGATATCATCAGCAAGGCCGTCAGGATAAGTTCTTCGGCAAAGCAAGGCACCTTCAGGAGACGTTCTCCCTTGCTGGGGATGGGGAATTACATTTTTTAGGTCGGTGGGTTCGTAAAATTCGAGGGTGGTGGAAGACACCCTTCCCTAAAGTTGGTTGTGTCACCTTTCCGAGGATGGTAGGAGCCCCCTCTTCCCCAAGGTTGGTCACTTGTACTTTCCGAGGTTGGTGCTCATCAGACCGATTTGGGAGTTCTCCAAGGGTAATAGCCCTTTGGCTATTAGGCACTTTTTCCCGAGGTTGGTATGTTTGTAGATCCGGGGATATTACCTTCCCTAGGGTGGTGTATGAGTGCTCCCCAAGGTCAGGGCTAGGCTTCACCGAGGGTGGTTTCTGGCTATCTAGTTAGGGGATCATAGGGGCCTTCGCCCTTCGGCTATCAGGCAGTGTTCCCACCGAGGATAGTGAGGGCACCCCTTCTCCGAAGTTGGTCACACATACTCACTGAGGCTAGTGCTCAACAAGCCAATTGGGAGTTCTTTAAGGGTAATAGCCCTTTGGCTATCAGCATACAACTAGCGTATTCTAGGTTAATCAACTAACATCACGAAGTTTTAAATCGTGCATGTATACAACAAGCTAATTGCAATCCACTGCGAGACCAGCTCTCATAGGTTTCCTAGGCAGGGGCCAGGGACGGCCGTATTAGTTTTTGGTATCAAAGCTTAGAGCTCATTTTATAGATATTGGAGGCTATGGCTAAGATCTAGTTTTGGAAAGTCCATGTGCTAGGAAAGTTAATACTAACCAACATCTGGGGAATGTTGTCTAGCTTTGGTTGCAGGTTGCTATGGTTGACACTAGGTCAGGAGATCGAAGAGGACCTAGAGAACTTGGTGAAGGTTTTAGTGACCCAGTTATGGCAAGGCTGGATGAAATATCTAGGGTGCTTTAGGGGTTAACTCAAGCAATGGCTCAAGTGGCATAGGGTATGGCTACCATCATGACTGAGTTGTTCCAAGATCATGAGGACAAAGAAGTTTTCCAAGAGGAGAATGATCCACGTCAGGATCAGGAAAGGCATGTTGAGCAACACCAAGTGCCTAGGCTTATGAATAGAGAAATCATGTTCATGAGGAGGATAAGGAGCCAGAGGTTATCGAGGCTCTAAGGTGGGGAGATACCCCACATCAGATGAGGTTGTTGGAAAAGTTTAAGACTGTAGATGACACGACCCCTCATGGGCTTGCCCAAGAAGCTTATGGGAACTTGTCCCATGCTAGTCGCAATTGCCTAACTGATTATGTGTGCACTAGTTAAAACTTTCATGCTTCTAGTTGTTTAATCCTATTATGCAATCATGCATAGATTTATGCTTTAACTTAATCAATAAAATAAAGAAACAATACTTAAAACGTTGCCATGGCATAATTTAACAAAAGAATATCAAAACTATCAAAGCATTCAAAGCAATTAAGTGGAATTAACTACACATAATCAATTGTGTGTAAGCATCCAAACAAGAGTAGGCTATGCTCGCACCCAAGAGCGACTCTAGAGTAACATTACTCAACATGACCATTGGAGGCAAACTAGTGCATTAAAAATATACACTGAATGACTGTACTGAGATCTGAGACTAAGCTTCCACCTTAGAGCAAACCTCCAGTGGCAAGCTTCGTAAGCCATCCCTTGTGCTTCACTAGCCTCTGTAGGCCAAAAAGACAACTGTAGTTAGTACCATAACTTAACCAACAAGCAACCCATAAACTAGAATCATGAAGATTCAAATAAACTAAATACCTACTCACAAGCCTAGCTCAACAACCCTTAATGGTTGTTGGCTCAACAACACCTAAATCTGCACAACAAAAAGTAAGGGAGAGAATATGAGATTGTCAGTAAGGGGTCTTCAATGTACTTGCAAGAAAATCCTGAGGACTCCACATATGAGAACATATGTAACATGCTGCGTGCACATACAGCTTGAGGGTCTGATATATGTACATATAACTAGGTCCTTTGAGACCTCTCCTCATCCTAGTCCTTATCACGGGGTGTCACTCCGTGCTAGTGAGTTCTGGCCACTAACTCGCTCCTAGCAAGCCGTAGCATATTGACTGACGCAATAATGTAGCCTTCCCTTAGTTGTTGTTATGGAGGTGAACATGATAGATGCTCCTTACTGTACTGTAAGAAATCCAGTGGGTGTACTAGGCCTCCACATAGTGCCTCAAGTCCTTAGATTTGACTAGGTCATTTATGTACTAAGCCACCACCCAATTAACCTACCAAGGATGCACTAGGCTTTCACTTGTACCTCAAGGCACGGCTTGGCTAGGCAACAATTGCACTAAGCCTTCATCCATGGTGCTCCCCTATCCACCACTACTTGGTTCACACTAGCGGTGTGGTAATGATCATGGGTGGATTCATGTACTAGGTTCTTCGGGATCTCAACTAGGTGCACTAAGGTTTCACCTTGCAACCTCGTGGCTAACGACATGGCTAGGTCGCCAAGGGTTCTAAACCTTTCACCCATGAGAACTTGTAGACTAGGTGCACTAAGGTTTCCTCATTGAAGCCTCAAATCCAAAGTCTTAACTAGGCTTCTAATGGTACTAAACCTTGCACCCACTTATGGTGCTCTATTGTGGCCTTAATATTCTTTAAAACTTGCCTTAATTTTGAGTTAAAACAACTTTTAAAATGGGCCATTTTAAGTGTTTTTAAAACATGGAGATGATAGTACTCCCTCTTAGCTTCGCGTGGAATCTTGAATCACCTCAATCGAACACCCGAGCGAAAAGTTATGCTAAAAACAAAATTGGGGTGTCAAATGCTGTGTTGGCGACACGTCGTGGGAACTCGTGTGGATTGGCGACGGATCGCCAAACCTGGAAAATGCCCAAAAAATCTCCAGTTTTACTGCTATGAACTTTGAACACTCTCCAAACATATCAAACATGCATGGATAGCCTTCAAACTTCACATACGTGTAGTACACATTGCATAGACAACAATAAACCATCACAAGCCTTCCCATGATGCATTATAACATCATTCCAATCAAGCAAAACACACTAGTCCACCATGATCAAACCAAACCACTAACTAATCCTATTGCTAAAACTACTTGATTCCATCAAGCAAACTTTATCCAATAGCATTCATGAAGCTTGAAAACATAACTCCCTTACCTCAGCTCCAAGTAACAAGCAAGAATCAATCTCTTTTCCAATCAACTAAGCTCACGAAAGTATCACCTAAGTTCCAATAAAAAACATAGACAATAAACATCAAAACCTTGCTTCCTAACCAAAACCCAAGCTTTTAAACATCTAATAAATAAGAATTCACAAGAACTTAAGTGTTACCTGGCATAAAAAATAGGGGATAGTGGAAAGCTTGGTTCCAAGCTCCAAAAACTTGAAATCATGCTTGAAACAAGCTTACCATAGCTTGTATATCCTTGGTGGCCTCCATTTCCATGAAAATCTCTTGATTTTGAGGTTGAATTGATGGCGAATTGGTAGAGAGAATGGGGAGCTTGGGCTGAATAGTGAAAATAGCGGCCCTCCCCTTTCTTTACCAACTTATAGGCTCATTTAACCCCAAGCCACCAAACTACTTAAAAAGCTACATTAAGTCCCCTCCTTTCGGTAACCTAGTGATTCTTGATTAATTCTTGTTTATTTTTTCAGGTTTGGGTTAAGGTTGAAAGTTAAGTTATAAAAACTTGTTTTAAAACACTTGGGACTTATCCCAGCTATTCAGGATGCAAAAATTACCATTTTGCCCCTGAACCTCATTTAGTGCCTTTACTTCCTCAGAACTTAGTGCATTTTGATAAACTTGCTATTCTTTCTATGTAAACTTGAAATTAGGTTTCCAACTAGCTTTCCACTAGGACAGCTATAACAGTAGATCCACCGAGTTTGATGGGATAAGTGATCCCGATTAAGCAGAAGATTGGTTATCCAGGATGAATCGACTTTTCACTTATAGAGGTTATGAGTCTGAGCAAAGGATAGCCTTAATACCTTTCTTTTTTACAGGGAGAGCTTGTTACCCACTCCGGGGTAGTCCAGTTATGGTGCCAAAACTGTGCATTTAGACTCCTAGGATTGGTAATGTTCTGTAGGCCATCAAAACACTAACTTAGTGTACATACCCAAGTGGCCCTCTTGGGCACTTTGTAAATACATGCCTATTGCTCCAACCATCACACACATATTCACATTTCATGCACACCATGGCAGCAAAGAAGAAAAACACTAGCACAAGTCTTAGTTTTGGCTTCCACACATTAGGCAATCTTGTTAAATTCTAGTGATCAGCCACTGCACCTGTAACTTCCACTAATAAAATGTATCATTCTAGCCTCATACCCCCCCTATTTTATTTGTTCCATTATGAAGTAGAGACTTACAGCAAACCAAGGAATTTTGTTTTACACCAATAGCCCACCCATGGACCAAGTTATGGATTTTTTAAGTTGGTTGCAAAATTCTGACCAAATGAACAGTAACTCAGCAAATTTTGAAATGTCATATCTTTGGCTACAAGGATCCAAATCCATAAATTAAAAATTTCAGTTCAACCTCTAGATGTTGTCTAGGTGTGGTCAAAATTTCATACCAAGATTCATTCTACACAGGGAGATATTAGACTTTAGGTACATCGTCGAAATTCTGGCAACTTTTGGACCATTTTGCCCATACAATTTTTCCAAACCATGCAAACACTTCATTCACAAGGGGAAAGCCCTCCAAGGATATCCCATATATGTCCATTACACATAGGAATTACATTCCATTTCTTTTAACAACTTTATGTGGGCAAAACAGAATTTACAAGTAAGCAGCCCATCATTCACACTTAGGCAGCTTTGCACCACATCACTTACATAGCCAAAACATTACTCAAATGTTCACATACTTGTCTCATTTTACATACACTACATGTACATGCATACATGCACTACAATATGGTCTTAACTCAGCTAAATACACACCCTAGGTTACAGGAGGTCCTGAGACACAATGGACTCCAAAAACAGGATGCTGGACAGCTGCTGCACAACACAGTAAGTACCACCATTAAAAATACCAAATGTGCTCCTAAAATCACCAAACTCTCCAGATCATAACTAGACATATGAAAGTTGATGTACCTGAAATTTCAGATCAAAACTCAAACCAAAAAGGTTAGTTTGAATGTGATCTTTCTGCTGGACCTGAAATGACAGAATTGAGGGGAGTAAGTTTCATTGAGAAACTTAGTAAGGGTAGCACTTGGATTCAATAGGCAATGTAACCATCATTAAAACCTGAATCCAAAGACACTAAAACACAAAAAACCACAATGCATATATACAAGATATAGCAACCAAATGCAGCAGCCAAACACAAACAACAAACACATGAAATGTGGCAGCAACATATACCATAGGTTAGTCCATAAAACATGCAATAAACTTAAATAAATCACTATGGCAGCCCTCCTCAAGCTAATGCTTGGTCTTAGGAGGATTTTAACAGTAGTTAGTACTAACTTTGGGCTCTAGAAACCCTCACTTTACTGCCATCTTTGTGCACTTCACACTAGGTCACAAAACCTTCAATAAGTGCACTCCCCTCAATAAGCTTGGTTCATCAAGCTCATGGCTCTCTTCCAAGCTTAGCCATAGCTCCATGGATGTTTGAAAATACAGAAAACAACCCATGAGAGCAAGAGAACCCTTACCTTGATGGGTATGCTGAAATTGGAGCTTGATCCTAGGTGCACTCAAGCAATAGCACCAAATAGCTTCCAATTGTGCTTCCTTGACTTCAATTGCAAGTAGTTTTGAGTTTGAAGGTATGGTGGCTATGGAGGAAGTGTGGAGGAGAGGGCTGGCTTTCTTTTTGCTGGTGGAGGCCGAAATTTAGAGAGCAAAGGTGGTCTTGACTACTTAAATAGTCAAAAGTACACTAAACACACTTAAGTAGTCTTAACCTTGTCTTATGTCATTTTCCTTGCTACAAGACTATGGTTTCTTAGTCTTAATCTCTTGGCCCACATTTGACCATCCTTATCTTCCTTTAGCAGCCCTCCTTATGTGGGATAACCCCACAAAACTTCCATTTGACTTAAGTCATAGACATACACATCTTAAGGCCTACATTAGGACACTTAGGTCCTTTATGCCTTTTTGTGTTTTCTTTGTCCTTAGTTGTCTTCCATAAGCAATTTGGTCCTCCAATAGCACTTTCATACCATCCATATCCTTCCCATAACTCTCCAAATCTCTTTTGTGAAAGTTTTGCAATTGAGTACCCGAATTTTCAAAATCTTACAAAAAAGTCCATAGGTTGCTTGACAAACAAGCAATCCTTAAGGCTTTTCTTGGGGACCAAGTTACCAACTTGGAACACTTTTAAGGAGGTGTTGATCATACCTTTTACCCCCCACACTACATTCACTATGGTGAGAATTACACAATATAATGGTTTTTAGCCATTATGACACACTTGTAATTCTCCCATTTTGTGACGTGGTAACAGAGCTAGTTTATGGTGGGATGATGTAACGGATATGCTCAGAGAAAGCAATGGTACTTGATCGGAGCACAAAAAAAAGGTGCTCAAATGGTCAGACTTTGAGAAGAAGTTCTGACAGGAATATATTAGTGAAGCGGCACAAGATCAAAGGAGGATATAGTTTGAAAATCTATTGCAAGGAGAGATGTCTGTGTGAGAGTATGACTAGCGTTATAATTTGCTCATTTGGTATGCTCCTTACATGGTTTGTAATGATGAGTTGAAGGCCAAGAAATTCTTTCAAGGTCTAAAACCTGTGCTTTAGAGATACATGGTGACAGTGGACATCATGAGTTATCATCAAGTGGTTCAAAAGCCATTAGCCTTAGAAAGAGAATTCGAGGGTACGAGGACATCTAGCAAAAAGGTGGAGGTTGGACCAGCCAACCTAGGAAAGAGTGCTAGAAAGCAATCGATGGTTGAAAGCCAAGGTCCATTCAAGAGAAACAAAATGGGTTTGTGCCTTAAGTGTAGACGATTCCATGGTATAAAGCCATGTACCGTGGGGACTGGTAATTGCAATATCTGTGGTCAGAAAAAACATTGGACGAAGGAATGCCCACGTGATTGACCTTTGCTAGGTCCACGAGGAACCTACTGTTAGGCACATCCTAAGTGCTTGGCTTAGGCCAAGGAGAACAAAGGAAAACAAGGAAAAATAAAAAGGAAGAGTGAGGGGAACTATGGAAACTAGTACAGTGACCTATGTGCAAAACTGGAAACCTTCAGACCTTAACTGCACATAGAAACTGGACTATGGAAAGCTGACAGAAAACAGAGAAAGGGGATCAAATTGTACACTTAGATGAGTGGTACAATTAAAACTACAAACTTAAAGTTGGCATATTCGGCCATGCAAGTTTTTAAGGTGACTAGTGCCATACTAAGCCAAATTGTGGGAGACAACAATGATTACTAATCAAATCTTGTCTACCACTAAAGTACTATTCACTAGTTAACTAGTTAAACTAACTAGTTTGTTGTCTAGTTATATGGCTGGTTACTCATGGGCAATTATAGTACTTTGGTACTTGTGTTGTGTTGTGCATGGCATTATGGGCCATGAAGTGACTTAAATGTCCATTTAGACACAAGTTTTAAGGGAGGCATTGTGATTATATGGATTTGGGGGCTACATTGTCTCATGCAAATTAATGAAGCCAAAGTTAGCATTTTAGCTAACTAAACCCAAGTCATTTCGACCGAAACTAGTCAAGACATTTACCTTGACATTTCGGGCTTATTTCTTTCCTTCGCCGAAAGCTTGTCTAGCTCATGTTCTTGAGTTCTCTCAAACTTGGTCTCGGTTTCAAGATTCATTGAAGTAGTGTGGAGCTTGGGTGAAGGATTCAAGCTTGGGAGCTTGATTTCGGTGCTAGACTACTTCAATTTCAAGTTTGAACTTGAAGAATTAAGAAGGGCTGAACCAACCAAGCTAGGGTTTTGAGGTAACTTTGGTATTTCCTTGAATCCATGGTATTTTCTTCCATGAACAAGGGATTTAGGAGCTCAATTGTTGTTAGATTGAGTTAATTGAACAAGCTTGGTGTTGGTTTGTAAGACCATTGTTGGCCGAATGTGTTGGATGAATGAACTTGATGTTCTTCTTCATTTCCATGGAAACTAATCCATGACTAAGTGTTGTTGTTGCCTATTTGTTCTTGTGCTAGGCAAGTTTGAGTGAAGAACATGAAGTTGAGCAAGTTGGAGTTTGGCCGAAAGGTGCATTTTGAGGTAATTGTGTGTTCCTCATTTGATTACATGGTATTAGTGCCATGAATGTTGGTTAATGATGTTTTAGTGATCATATGTTGGATTAGAATGATGAAGAACATTAGTGTGTGAAGTTGGGCTTTATGGCCGAGGGCCTGAAGTAGTATAATTCGGTGTCCATTGATTGAATACATGGTAATGATGCCATGAACATTGTTTATTGGTGATTTGGTGACTATATGATGGACTAAATTGATGAAGAACATTGTTATGTGAAAAAGGACATTATGGCCGAGAGCATGGGTTAGTGTAACTAGGTGTTGTTCACTTGATTACATAGTAAATGTGCTATGAACAAGCTTCATTTGATGGTTGTTGACCATGTGTTGAGTTAGAATGATGGGTAGCACATACATATATGAAATTGATCTATTTGGCCGAGAGCTTGAGTTAGTATTATATGGTGTTCTTCTTGGAGTACATGGTAGTTAATCCATGAGTATGTGTGGTTGATGCCTATGTGATTGATTTGGTAGGCATTGTGATTGAGGAACACTTGGATACTTGAAGCTTGGTTGTAACCGAGAGCTATTGAGGTAGGGTTCACTGGCACTTGATATTGCTTGGTAATATATCTACCATGGTTCAAGTGTTTAGAGTGGCTAAGTGATGGTTAAAATTTTGCCAAATGACCTTAGTTGCTTGATGGGCTTTAAAGTTTTTCACTTGGTTGAATTGTTGATTAGCTAATTGACTAGTGTACATGTACTAGAAATGCAAGTAAATGTGGCCTATTTGCTTGACATTTTGGAGCTCTATGTGGAAGTAAGTTGTTTGATGGTGAATTGTGTGCATTGTGCACATGGGTACATGTATGGTTCATTATGGCCGAGAGCAAACATGTGGAGTGTGTGTGTGTACTTGTGTGCTTTGGTGTTTCCATGTGCTTGCTAACCCCACTTATGATATTATAGTATGTATATGCTTGGTTTCTTTGTCTTTGTGTTTGTTTTGCAGGCAAAGCTAGCAGTTGGGAGGTTAAGCTTTGAGTGATTACTCAGCTTAACTAAATAGACTCAATTTGAGTTGTATATGTATATAAGTGAATCCTACTGAGTTATACTCACTGCCCATCTTTTTATTTCAGGCAAAGATATTCGGCCTGAGTAGTGCTACCTTGCTTGTTGCTTGTGTTTTGCACTAATTTGCTTAGTTTCCAAGGTATGTGCCAATGTGTGCTTGGCTTATCATTTAGGGTTCATTACAAGTCTTATATATATATATATATGGTTGGCCGAGACTTATGAGCTAAGTTTGCAGGCTATAGTTGGAGACTTGTCTAGGAGGGCTATGGAAACTTAGACTGTGGCTTTGATCATAGTATTTTCTTTCATGACAATGAATCAGGCTATTGGGTTGGTGCTGCAGTGTGTACTTTTGTATGGCATACTTAAGGTTATGTTTGACCACTAGTGGTCTTGGTATGTAATAACTTGGCATGTTTAGCTTTTGGGATTCATGGCATGTAGCCATGTTGGACACTAGGTCGACTACTCTTTTGTGTACATATATGTAGTCCCTGGTGTTAGTGTTGTGCCCAAAAGCCAATCATGAGATGATTGTATTTTTGCACATTGAGTCATGATATTTTATTAAGGCATTAATCCAGCAATTATGTTTGTTGTTTTGTTCCTGCGTAACTTAACAAACATAATTGTAACCCTAGAATAATGATATAATTAAAAGTCCCTGGTCTAGTATTATTGTGGAGCGGGTTGCAATAATACATAACGACTAGCATATGTGAAGACTAATATGAGATATGTAGTCTACATATGGGTACAAGTTGGAGAACTTGTGTACTGGACCGACCCACCATGAGAACACTACATGGATTGTTATATGAGTGTCATAAGTGATTCTCATAGTGATCATGGTATATGTAGTCCTTCGACCTAAGATCATCAAGGTTCCCTACATGTGAGTCACATACTTTGATACTTTCCTTTGTTGCTCGTAACTGAGTGAACTTGAAGGAGGTCATTGGGTATGTCACATATCATGCGGAGGGATTTGTATGATCAAGATGGGATTTGTCCCTCCTATGTAACGGGAGTGATATCTTCGGGCCCCTTGATAGAGTGAGACTTAGAAAATGCATGGCCATGCTCGGATGAGTTGATATACGATATCAATGTCATCAGTTTAAGTTAGTCTACTCGGTAATCAAGAAACCAAAGATTGGGCTATACGAGAGTGACACATTCCATGTCTCGTGCTTAGTCTTGATATCTTGGACAAAGGGACAATGGCATATATCGGTGATGATCATAAAGGTATAGTCGAATCATCGACAATCTTGTCACTTGGGTAGCAATGATGTGTTGCTAGACACCGCTCATTGCTTATGATCATAAATGTGATTTATGATCATTGCCAACATGATAAGAGCCTATTGGGTCGCACACATAGAGCTATTTGGATCATTAGAGTGCATGGGCTAATTATTTGGGTTATGGTTTCACTTTAATTTCGTATTAATAATGGGCCCAAGAGTTGAGCCATTATTAAGCCCGAAATTAAAATCCTAATTGGATTAGGGCTTTGAAACCCATTAGGCCTGGAAGTTGAGTCTCACTATAAATACAACTTTTAAGTGAGAAATTCGTAGGTCTCCTTGCCCTAGCCTCCCAAAAGGACAGTCACACTCTTCTCTTGCAATTCCTTGGAGGACGCAAGCTAGCACTGCGAGCGCAAGAGAAACGCATCTGCCGGGATGTGGTGGAAGCGTGGTGATCCCGAGAGGCTCGTGTGGATACCATAGAGAGCCTGAACACGTCAACTGTTCAGGTTTTGTGATTCGACTCTACAGTTGAGTGAGAGATCTCAACCGAAAATTAGGTATGAAAATTTTCGAACACCCGGTTTACCCCGTTTCACTTGGATCCTGGAGGGTTTCGGTTAAATTCCGCTGCGCTGTTTGGCTCCTGAAACCCAACAGTGGTATCAGAGCTACTGGTGAAACCCTAAATCGGGATTGAGTGTTGAATCGCATGATGCTATGTGTTCGATTGGTTTTCGGCCATGATTAATTAGATTGATTCATGATGCATGAAACCAAAATTCGTAATGAACATATGAGATATATGAAGAAACGACACAAATTGGTTAATGAGATTAACCCGAAATTGATAGGTATGAGATACCTATATGGATTAGGATTCTTGCAATAGTTGCAAAAACCCTAGGTTTGTTCGGATTCGGCCTGTTCGGGCACCGAAAGTAAGGTAATTTTGGTGGCTCAAATGGAGGAGTCTCGGGTGCCTACTTGGTCGAAATATAAGATTTCAGCCTAAGCAATTGTAAGAATTTGATCAACATTAGGTGGGTTTGCCAAAGCAAAGCACCTATGTTCATCTTGGTAAGGCGCGATGGGATAATAGTGATATCCAAACTGCTAACTTTGGGTTCGACTTAACTAAGTCATCTTAATAGGATTAGGGACTTAGAGGCATAGAGTTGGGCTTAAGTTCATGAGATGAGCTTGGACAAGTGTTGTTCACCCAACTATCCAAGAATTGCATAAGATGCAATTGGCAAGGAGTTGCCTACCTAAATAGCTCTAACTTGAGAGAAAAGCTAAAGCTGACTCAGGTTGTGGTCAAATATGGATCTTGGCCCACTAGAATACCTTAGCGCCGAGGTGTTCCGAAATAATATCGAGGGTTATTATTTTGAGGAAAATAGTGGGAGTATCGTTTAATAAAAGTCCTTATTAAATGAATTAAAATACATGACTCTTACACTGCATATTTACTGTTGTAGATAACCATGGCACAAAACACATCGACACTTTCATTGCGATCGATCCTTGAGAAGGAAAAACTGAATGGGACCAACTTTCTCAAATGGTACCGAAACTTGAGGATAGTCCTCAAACAAGAGAGAAAGGCTTATGTCCTAGAGCAGCCCATTTCGAATGAGCCTGCTGCCACTGCTCCAAGAGCTGAAAGGGATGCTCACAAGAGGCATTCTGATGATGCTTTGGATGTTGCATGCCTCATGCTTATTACCATGGAATCTGAGCTTCAGAAGCAACATGAGAACATGGGGGCGTTCGATATGATCGAACATCTCAAAATGCTTTTCCAAGAGCAAGCTAGGCATGAGAGGTTTGAGACCTCTAAGGCATTGTTTCAGTGCAAGATGTCTGAGGGAAGTCCCGTGGGTCCTCATGTGCTCAAGATGATTGGGTACATTGAGAATCTTGAGAATTTGGGATTTGCTCTTCAGAAAGAGTTGGCTATCGATGTAGTCTTGCAATCGTTGCCTGAAAGCTACAGTCAGTTCGTCATGAACTATAACATGAACGACCTTGACAAGTCCCTCCCTGAATTGCTTAACATGTTGAGAACTGCTGAGCAAAACCTTAAGAAGGCTAAGCCCATTTTGATGGTTCAAAAGGGCAAGGGAAAAGTAAAAGCCAACAAGAAGAAGGATAAAGCTAATGGAAAGTCCAATGCTAGTTCTTCTTCAGCTGCACTGAAACCAAAGGGTGGTGTGGCAAAGGAAGGGGACTGCTTCCATTGTAAGCAACCTGGACATTGGAAGTTGATATGCGATATCAATGTCATCAGTTTAAGTTAGTCTACTCGGTAATCAAGAAACCAAAGATTGGGCTATACGAGAGTGACACATTCCATGTCTCGTGCTTAGTCTTGATATCTTGGACAAAGGGACAATGGCATATATCGGTGATGATCATAAAGGTATAGTCAAATCATCGACAATCTTGTCACCTGGGTAGCAATGATGTGTCACCTGGGTAGCAATGATGTGTTGCTAGACACCGCTCATTGCTTATGATCATAAATGTGATTTATGATCATTGCCAACGTGATAAGAGCCTACTAGGTCGCACACATAGAGCAATTTGGATCATTAAAGTGCATGGGCTAATTATTTGGGTTATGGTTTCACTTTAATTTCATATTAATAATGGGCCCAAGAGTTGAGCCATTATTAAGCCCGAAATAAAATCCTAATTGGATTAGGGCTTTGAAACCCATTAGGCCTGGAAGTTGAGTCTCACTATAAATACAACTTTTAAGTGAGAAATTCGTAGGTCTCCTTGCCCTAGCCTCCCAAAAGGACAGTCGCACTCTTCTTTTGCAATTCCTTGGAGGACGCAAGCTAGCACTGCGAGCACAAGAGAAACGCATCTGCCGGGACGTGGTGGAAGCATGGTGATCCCGAGAGGCTCGTGTGGATACCATAGAGAGCCTAAACACGTCAACTGTTCAGGTTTTGTGATTCGACTCTACAGTTGAGTGAGAGATCTCAACCGAAAATTAGGTATGAAAATTTTCGAACACCCGGTTTACCCTATTTCACTTGGATCCTGGAGGGTTTCGATTAAATTCCGCTGCGCTGTTTGGCTCCCGAAACCCAACACTTGGCACCTAGACTTATGTTGGTTTTGTTGGGTTTGTATGCCAAGTTATGCATGACTTATGGATGGCAATATGCCTGTACTTGGATATTGAATGTTTTGGGCCAATGTTTAGCACTGTTATGTGAATAGTTATGAGCCTAAACTTATGCAAATGTGGTGCACTACTATATGTTTGTGTGTTGGCCGAGAGCATCATGTGCATAGTAACTTGTGGTTTTCAAATCTAAACCAATAATGTGGCTTCTTGGTTGTCATATAAGTAGCACACATGATTGCAACAATTATGCACTTAAAACTCCATTAAGTGTTGCCTTGCTTGAGATGCAAGTAATCAATTAAAGCCTTTCTTGTTGTGCAAGTTAGTGGTATTCGGCCTTACTTTTGCTGCAAGTAACTGTTGGGTTGTTTAAAAGCCTCCTGGGCCACCTCCCAGGCTTCTCACCTTAAGAAAATAAGACTTCAGGTATCCATTGCTTGTTTGGCCGAATTGAAGACTTTAGAGTTGTAGTGGGTTTGGGAGTTAAACCTTGGGAATTTATGGGCCAGGGCCTGAGTGAGGTGTGACACCTACCCCCTGCACCCTTAGCCATAGGAAATTGACCTGGTGTAGCCATAGCAGCAGTTGACCTGATTTTACCTTGGCGAGTTAGGTGACTAAAGAGCCAGCCACCATTCGAGGTAATTTTACTTTTCAGAATATTAGTGTTAGAGTGCTTTTTGATACAGGAGCTACTCTTTCAATGATATCTTCTACCTTGGTAGATAAGTTTAAATTACAACAAGAAATCTCCAGTGAGTTAAGACTCATCAGGATTGCGGGGAAGAGTTTTATTATAACCAATGAAGTGGTTACTAGGTATCCCTTACAATTAGGTGACCATGAATTCTGTTATGAGTTATGGGTGATATAATTTAGGTCTTCTCACCTAGTGTTGGGAATAGATTGGCTAAGTAAGCATAAGGCACAAATTAACTGTGCAAATCACTCAGTCGACATTACTGATGCTCAGGGAGCTAGAGTGACTTGTAGAGGAGGATTAGCATCTAGTGCTAAAAGTTTACACCTTAGACTTATGGGTACCATCCCCATAGTCAGTGAACAAAAGCATTATTCATTGAATGGGGTGGCCACAGAGGAGGAACTTGAAAAGATTCCTTGATAGCCAAAGGGCTATTACTACCTTCGGTAAGCATGTGCGATCAACTTTAGAGAAGGGGTGCCCTAACTATCCTCGGAGGGAACACTGCTTGATAGCCGAAGGTCGGTTGCCCCCGAGATCTCCTAATTAGATAGCCAGAAACCACCGACGGTGAGAGGCTAGCCCTGACCTCGGGGAACACTCATACACAACCATCGGCATGGTAACATGACCAACTTCAGGAAAAGGTGTCTTTCACCACCCTCGAATCTACAAACCTACCAACCTCAGGAAAGTTCATTCACCATCCTCGATGGAGGAAAATGTCTCCTGAAGATCAACTCTGCCGAAGGGCCTTCTCTAATAGCCCTCGGGGAAAATCTCTGCTCGAAGGGGTCTCACAGAGATACGACAAAAATAGTTAAGGAGCCTCTAACAAAGAGACCTCGCACATGCCCTTGCCCTCTGTCCAAAATGGCCTATGGCCAGCTGGAGATACCTATCTCTGAAGGTACATATAGAATCTGACCGAACATGTGTCACGATCTGAACAGGCTGCATCAAACGGCCTCCTCCCTCCACCCTCCTATAAATACTTACGAAGGACCTTGGTAAGAACAAGACACAGAACTCTCACTATTTTTCCCACTCTCTATTCCATAGTACTACTACTCTCACAAACACTGACTTAGGCATCGGAGGCTCCTCCTTCGGAAAAACACTCCGGGAAGCTCCTAACCCTTATTCTTCTAAGTGTTTCAGACATCTTCACGTCGGAAGTTCACCCAGTAGGCTATCATGTCATTTGATGAAGATGCCACTGGGCATCATTTGGCACCATCTATGAGAACCCACTCTCAGGTCACCGTTGTTAAGACCCGACGTTCTAAGGACAAGGGACTCCCAAAGTCCCAGTCCACATAGGAAGCTCAAACAGCGACTGAACAACTTGCAGTTGAGGCTTCATTGCCTGAGGATGAACGTCCTCTGATGGTCACAATGAGCTTTCTGAAAGATTTTTAGTGCAGTGTTATGGTTGAAATGACTCAATAGCTCAACCAAAGGTGGTCACAACCACCTCCTGGGGGAAATGCACCTTCTCCTAGCACCCAGCAAGGGAAAAGCCCAAGGTTACCTCGCCGGAGCTCTGGGAGCAGAGGTTCTCATGATGAGTCTTCAATGGAGAATATGCCCTCCAGAGGACGTCATGCTAAAGAAACGGCATCAAAAGAGCCCAGGACTTCCCACCGGCGAAGTCCATCCCTGTACAGGAAGTCTCAATCTCCCCGCTGACGAAGTTACTCTCTAAAAAGAAGACCTTACTCTCTCCTACCGGTGACTTCCAAGCAACGGGGAGAAGGCAGTACTACCTCCCTCATGGAGAAGATCGTAAAGAGGTTGGAAAAGGTGGAAAGACAAGTTTCTTGAAAACCAGTCTGGTCATGGTTGTCAGAGACATTCAATGAAAAAAAGTCACCCATCATTTGTGCAGTAGAAGAGGCACCTATGCCAAGCAACTTTTGGGTGCCATGCCTGGAAATGTATGATGGGCCCAGTGACCCCTAAGCTCACCTAATGAAATATAGCTGCATTACAGTGCTGCACGGTGCTGATGACACCACCCTTTGCAAGTGCTTCGAAGTTACCATTTCAGGACCAGCAACTACGTGGTATAACTCCCTGGTTCTCGACACCATAATGGGCTTCCAAGAGTTATCCATCGCATTCACTCAGCAGTTCATCAAAAGTTGACCGACGACAAAGTTGCCCGTGTAAATGTTTGACATAACACAAAAGAATAGGGAGACCATTCGGGACTAAGTCAAGGGGTTCAACCGAGAAGCCCTGAGTGTGCCCTGACTTCCACCTTGAAATCTGCATCCTTGCCATGATCAGGGGACTTTGGAGAGATTCACAACTTTTTTACAAGTTCTCCAAGGATCCCCCTGACACCCTTGGAGAATTTCACCGAAGGGCAGAACAGCACATGACGGCTGAAGAACTGAGGATGGCAGGGCTGAAGTCTGATCACAATCACTCCAAGGGTCAAAGTTAGCAACCTTGGTACCCAACTGAGGGCGGGGGCAGACGTCAGAAACAAAGGGTAAAGAAATTGATGTCTTTCATGCCCTTGAACACTATAAGGACGAACATTCTCATGGCCATGGAAAGACAAGGAACCGAGTTATCAAGTGTGCAAAGGCCATGACCTCAAACAACAAAAAGAACATGAAAAAGTTTTACTAGTTTCAACGAGATCACGGGCACAACACTGAGGATTGCTTCCAATTGAGAAAGTACATTGAATGTTTAATCAAGCAAGGGCAACTTTGGTGTTACCTGCGGATGCCACCCCCGAAAGGAAGGAAGGAAGAAGAAAGGAAAAGGAGAAGATGAGGACTACAATTCTGACCAATGTCAGAACCGAAGTCCCAGAAAGCATCCACCACCTCTGGCCAGAGTGATCTAAACAATCACCACAGGGATACCCTCAGTCGAGAAGAAAAGGAAAGTTCAAGAAAAATCAATGATGGGGTTCGAAAACCTTGCAAACAAGCTTGTTCAGAAAGATACGTCCACCATGAAGTTCCCTCCTGACGACCCCCTCCTAATCATGGCAAGGATAGGGAGTTGGGATGTCAAAAGAGTGCTCATCAATGATGGTTCCAATGTTGACGTTTTGTTTTCCCACATCTTGCCGAACTTGGGCATCTCTAAGGGTGATCTTAAACCCGTTACCTTCCCCACCTTCGGCATAGGTCCATCCGAACTCCCTGTACTTAGGTGGATCAATCTGCCTTTGATGTTAAGGGGAACTTCAGTTCAAAATAAGAAAGAGCTCTTTGGTTCCATAATGACAAGGTTCATTGTCATTGATGTCCCTTCTTCATACAATGCCATCCTTGGAACATAGACACAAGGAAACCTCCATATTCGCCCAGATGTGAAGCACCTAACAGTCATCTTCGGCACGAAGGAAGGGGATGCGGAGATATTCATAGATCAAGATGAAGTAAGGAAAGTCTTTGTGAAGGCAAGATAAAGCCCAGTAAAGGTTCATGCACAACCTTCGAGAAAAAAGAGCATACTCGGAGAATAGACAATAAGAGGAGAGAAAAGTGACTCTGAAAAAATAGAAGCAGAGGATGTACAGCTTGTCCCGGGCCGAAGTGCCCGAGTGGGGGAAAAAACTAGCCGAAGGTGACAAGGAAAACCTTTTGTCCCTTCTATTAATGAACAAAGATCTGTTTGCCTACTCTCTGAGTGATATGCTTGGGGTGGACCCTGGCATAATCCAACATAGCCTTAAAGTGTGTCCGGAGCTAAAGCCTATTCGGCAGAAAAAATGTAGCCTCTTGGCGCATAAGAACAAGTTTGTTAAAACTGAAGTCTAACGATTAATGGAGGCGGGCATAATAAGGCAGATCAAGTACCCTGAATGGCTCAACAATGTGGTTGTTGCCTCCAAGGAAAGGAGTGAAAAGCTCCAGATGTGTATCGACTTTCAAAACATAAACAATGTCTGCCCGAAGGACTCCCACCGTCTACCAGCAATAGACCAATTGGTAGACTTTACTACTGAATATAGTTTGCTTAGCTTCTTCGATGCCTTCAATGGGTATCACAAAATTTTAATGAATCCTAAAGATGAGGAAAAAATCACCTTCATAACCAAGGTCGATACCTACTGCTATGTGAGAATGCCCTTTCGGCCTTAAAAATGCGGGAGCAATGTGTTAGTGTTGTGCTCAAAAGCCAATCATGAGATGATTGTATTTTTGCACATTGAGTCATGATATTTTATTAAGGCATTAATCCAACAATTATGTTTGTTGTTTTGTTTCTGCGTAACTTAACAAACATAATCATGACCCTAGAATAATGATATTCTTAAACGTCCCTGGTCTAGTATTATTGTGGAGCGGGTTGCAATAATACATAATGACTAGCATATGTGGAGACTAATATGAGATATGTAGTCTACATATGGGTACAAGTTGGAGAACTTGTGTACTGGACCAACCCACCATGAGAACACTACATGGATCGTTATATGAGTGTCATAGGTAATTCTCATAGTGATCATGGTATATGTAGTCCTTTGACCTAAGATCATCAAGGTTCCCTACATGTGAGTCACATACTTTGATACTTTCTTTTGTTGCTCGTAACTGAGTGAACTTGAAGGAGGTCATTGGGTATATCACATATCATGAAGAGGGATTTGTATGATCAAGATGGGATTTGTCCCTCCTATGTAGCGGAAGTGATATCTTCAGAACCCTTGATAGAGTAAGACTTAGAAAAATGCATGGCCATGCTTCGATGAGTTGATATACGATATCAATGTCATCAGTTTAAGTTGGTCCACTCGGTAATCAAGAAACCAAAGATTGGGCTATACGAGAGTGACAAATTCCATGTCTCGTGCTTAGTCTTGATATCTTGGACAAAGGGACAATGGCATATATCAATGATGATCATAAAGGTCTAGTCGAATCATCGACAATCTTGTCGCTTAGGTAGCAATGATGTGTTGCTAGACACCGCTCATTGCTTATGATCATAAATGTGATTTATGATCACTGCCAAGGTGGCAAGAGCTTATTGGGTCGCACACATAGAGCTATTTGGATCATTAGAGTGCATGGGCTAATTATTTGGGTTGTGGTTTCACTTTAATTTCGTATTAATAATCGGCCAAAGAGTTGAGCCATTATTAATCCCGCAATTAAATCCTAATTAGTGTAGGGCTTTGAAACCCATTAGGCCTGGAAGTTGAGTCTCACCATAAATACAACTTCTAGTGAGAAATTCGCAGGTCTCTTTGCCCTAGCCTCCAAAAAGGACAGCCACACTCTTCTCTTGCAATTCCTTGGAGGACGCAAGCTAGAACTACGAGCACAAGAGAAACGCATCTGCCGGGATGTGGTAGAAGCGTGGTGATCACGAGAGGCTCGTGTGGATACCATAGAGAGCCTGAACACATCAACTATTCAGGTTTTGTGATTCGACTCTACAGTTGAGTGAGAGATCTCAACCAAAAATTAGGTATGAAAATTTTCGAACACCCGGTTTATCTCGTTTCACTTGGATCCTGGAGGGTTTCGGTTAAATTCCGCTGCGCTGTTTGGCTCCCGAAACCCATCACAATGTACCAAAGGCTGATGAACAAGGTATTCAGCTCCTAAATTTGGAGAAATGTAGAAGTATATGTAGACAATATAATAGCCAAGAACAAACAGCCTGGTAGTCATATCATAGAATTGGAGGAAACATTCAACCATCTTTAAAAATTTGAGATCCGTCTTAACCCCGAGAAATTTGTGTTCGGGATGATGGCTGGCAAATTCCTCAGGTTTATGGTATCCAAGAGAGGTATCAATGCCAACCTAGAAAAGGTTATGGCCCTGCTAGCATTCCGAACTCCCACGACGACCAAGGATGTACAAAGGCTTAATGGGAGAATCACGGCGCTTAGCAAGTTCATCTCCAGGTACGGGAACCAGTGCCTACCATTCTTCAAAGTGCTCACCAAAGCAGCAAAGAATGAAGGCAACCTTGACTCTGAGGAACATCCTTGGAACGAAGACTACCAAAAGGCCTGGGACGAGCTCAATAGCTACCTAGCTTGCCTGCTGAGACTTCGACAGCCGTTGGGAGGAGAACCTCTCGTCCTCTAGCTCGCCATTACTGAAAAGGCCGTAAGTTTAGTGCTGGTAAGGGAGGAGGGAGGAAAATAGTGGCGAGTATACTATGTAAGTGAGTCCCTGCACGGTGCCAAAGTTAGGTACCATCTCCTACAAAAGGACATCTATGATCTAGTGTTGGCAAGCAGGAGGCTACGACCTTACTTTTAAGGACACCCTATCATTGTCCGAAGTAACCTACCTCTTCGAGATATCATGAGAAAGGTAGAGCACTTAGGAAGATTATCAAAGTGGTGCATTGAGCTCAGTGAATACAACATCACGTATGAGCCGAGAAGGACAATAAAGGCCTAGGAATTGGCAAACTTCAGTGCCGAAGTACCAAAAATGGAAGATACCCCAAAGGACCACGAAAATGATGAACCTGAGTGGACACTCTTTGTTGATGGAGCCTCCGGTTCTGAACATCAAGGGCCTAGAATAATCCTCTGCGAGCCTAAAGGTATGGAAGCCATGAAGGCCATAAAATTCGGATTCAATGTCACCAAAATGTTGCCGAATATAAAGCCCTTATAGGCGGCTTGCGGTTGGCAAAAAGGGTGTGTGTGAGGAATCTAAAGGCCCATAGGGATTCTCAATTAGTGGTTCGATAGATAGTAGGGGACTATGACGCAAAGGACCCAAACTTGGCAAAGTACATGACCTCATGAAAAAGCTCATCTAGGAGTTTGACACGGTACATATAGAAAACGTACTACGATGAGATAATATGGAGGCAGATACTCTAGGCAAATCAAAGGAGTCCATCGAAGTTTTGTATCAACCAAGCATAGCGGTAATGTGTACCGCAACCTCGGAAAAAGGGTGGAAGGATCCTATCAAGAAGTACCTCACAACATCGGAATTTCCCGAAGACCCTATTGAAGCTGCTAGGGTGCGAAAGCGCTCAGGAAGATACTTCTTGATTGAAGAAGAGTTGAACTGACAAGGTTACACAAGTTCATTGCAGAGGTGTGTTAGTGAAGAGGACGTGGAGACGGTCCTTAAATAAGTCCATGAGGGGGCCTGTGGTTCACACATAGGAATTGATGCCCTTGCCGGGGTACTACTCCACCAAGCATATTTCTGGCCTACCTTAAGGAATGATGAAAGGTAGTTTCTCCAGAAATGCAGCACATGCCAGAGACATCCTCCCATCCAGAGACTACCCTAAAAAATGATAACATCGGCAAAGTATCCTTGCCCCTTCACTGTTTGGGGTATTGACCTGATTGGACCTCTCCCAACAGCTCCACGAGGAGTGAAGTTCTGCGTAGTTGTAGTAGACTGTTTCACCAAGTGGATTAAGGCAAAGCCTTTAGCAGCAATATCGATGAAGGACATACAAAGTTTTGTCTGGAAGAACATCGTATGCAGATTTGGCGTGCCGAGGGTAGTAATAGCTGATAGTGGTTCACAGTTTACTGATAAATGTTTCCAGGAATTCACTGCTGACCTCGGGATAAAACTACACTCCATCTCGGTTGCCCACCCTCAGAGCAATGGACAAGTTGAAGTGTCTAACAGAATAGTAAAAGATGGTCTAAAAAAGAGGATGAAAAAAGCAAAGGGAAAATGGCCAGGAGAGCTTACGAGCGTGCTGTGGAGCTACCGAACCACTCCTAGAAGGGAAACCGGTGAGACACCCTTTCACTCATCTTCGACACAGAGGCCATTATCCCTGTCGAGGTTTTACAGTTATCTGTTAGAATACAAGTGTTCGACGAAGTAGGGAACCACCTTGGTTTAAGAACAAAGTTTGACATGGTTGATGAGCATAGAGAAATGGCCGAACTCAGAAGAAAAGCTTTTCAGCAAAGAGTAGCCGTTGCTACAAACCTGCATGTCAATGTAAAGGAATCAAGAAAGGGGACCTCGTTTTCTGAAAAGCTGAATTTAAAGCTCGAAGGCCATTTCATGGAGTGTTCAGGCAAATTCGGATGGACCTTATTTGGTCCTCAAGGAAGTTCGGCCAGGAGTCTACAAGCTCAATGATACCAAAGATGGAGAATTGAAAAATACATGGCATTCAGACTCTTTGTAAAAATTCTACACTTAGAAAAATTTTCAAGGGAAAAATGGTACTGTTTCTACCGAAGGTGACTGACTAAACATGGTTGACACCAAAGGGGGAAAAATTGAATGTGGTTGTTTCCGAAAGTGCATGATTAAAATTGTCCAATTTTTGTCAAAGGTAGTCAACCGAATATGGTTTGTGCCAAAGGTGGAAACAAGAATATGGTTGTTCTCAAACATGGCTGATTTCGAAGGTGCTTAACTGTTTTTGCAATAATTAAGTTTAACCAAAGGTGATTGCCTGAATACGGTTGGTGCCAAAGGTACTTAATTATTCTTGAAATCCAAGTTTCCCAAACAAAGCTGACCGAAGATGGTCGTCAAGCCTTCAAAGGGACTAACTTTCTAAGTCTTTAAAAGAAAAGTGTGACTCATTGCCGATGATGGTTAAAACACCGAAGGACAAAGAAAGTATCAAAGGTCATATTAATCAATAACTTAGCCAATATTTTGAAGAAAGAAAATTATGTTTTCATTAACTTTTCCTTACAAAAAGTACAAGGTGTAGAACTCGCTAAGCAAAAAAGAAAGAGGGCAAGGAAAAAGAGGTGCCTATTGCTTGTCTTGCCCATCTTCGGGGTCTTTAGCAACTTCGGCTGGGTCATCTTCAGACTCAGCCTCTTGATCTGTACCAACTTCGATTGCTGAAGGAGGGGGAATGGGAAGGTTGAGAAACTCTACCCTCAACCATTTCGAAGATGGTCATTCGGGAATGTCTAGAGCCACTAGGAAGGAAAGGTCGAGGTCGGGAAACTTCAACAAGACTTGGTGGCGAGCAAGGCAAAAATCATCCTGATAAGATGACTTAGTAAGCTAATCTTCACCGCCTTCAAGTCCTCTAGATCTTTCTTGAGGACCTCTACCTCCTTCTCCAGCTTCTTCTTCTTCTTCTTCAGCTGATTGACCTCAACTTGGTGTTCGGTGTTGACCCCAATGTCTTCATAAGGTTAGTGACAGCTTCTTTATTCTATTTTTGAAAAGGCTCATTCACCGAAGTCAGCGTTATCACATTCACGCCGAGGTTCGACACCTTGAAGGAAAAATCCTACATAGGTTCACCCTGGCTCTTCAACACTTTCTACCGAAGGTCGGCCAAGTCCTCTCTGGTGATTTTATTAAGCTCGCTGTATTTGACAACTGAGTTGGCAAAAAGTTCCATGGCCTTCACCAAGCTCTCTTCCGACCGACTACGGACAGAAGACTGCTTAGCTACCCAAGCCCGAAGGTACCCACTGTACGCCAATAGCTGCAAAAGGTAAAGATTCCGAACAAGGGTCAAAAGGCATCAAAGGCTCAAAAATTTTCTAAGTCCTAAAGGGTTAAAGTCTACCTGGGCAGCTTGTTCGCTCATCCTCACAATGAGGACCTCCTCATTTGGGCACTCCTCTGTGAGGGACTGAAAGGTGGCATTCTTCATAATGCGCTACGCCATTTGAGGGGCCATCTTCTGACTGTCCTCGGAGAACAAGTCCATGCCCTTCATGAAAGTCTAGAAGGGCTCCTTCAGGACCTTGTCCCTCAAGATTTTGAAGTCCCAAACTGCCCTCTTCTGAGCATGGTCTTCCACCCATGGAGCCTGCACTCCTTCTCCCGCAAAGTCATGCCGAATTTCCATCAAAATGTTATCCCTTAGCCATTTGTCTATAAGGTCTAAAATGCCAAAAATTCCAAACTCATAGAGGAATAGCTAAGGGACAAACCTGGGGGAAGTTCGGCGTCATCTCCCTCAGAGTCGCTGATATCTAGGACCTCGGTAAGAATACCTTTTCCTTTTCTTCTTCGGTGCTCTTGCAGTTCTTCGGCCGAAAGTTCCCTGACCGAAGTCCCCAACACCTCGGCAGCCGCATTGGGAATCAAAGGGGTAGAACTAATGGCTGGTTCTGAAGATTGATCAGCATGAACGGGAGTTTGATCTAGCACCTCCACTTCTCCTTCGAGTGAAGGTGGAAGGAAGTCCTCCTCGGCTTTCTTCGACTTCGACTCCAAAGAGGGACCACCCGGTGCCTTCTTGCTCTTAGGCGCTGCCTTCTTCTTTTGCTACTCCCTCTTCTCGGCCTGGCCGAGAAGAGACTTTTGTAAAAAGCAGTAGACTTGTCACCCATCTCTGCAAACAGAAGAACATCAGAGTAAGTACAGAATGGTATAGATGACAAAATCTAGGAGTGAGCTTACTTTCTTGAAGTGCTGAGTACGTGAGTTCTCCCCGAATGATCTTCACCAACCATGCTTTCTTCCCATCAACCAAGGGCTTTGGCATACCTTTTTCGGTAACATGCTCCTTAACTACCCCAAGTTCCTGAAGGACCTCTTCGGTCATAAAATTCCATCTAATGGGGAAGGGGTATAAAGAACGCGGAGGGGCCTTGGGGTACCAATCCATGACAGATTGAATATGACTGTCAAATTCTTTGAATTGGGACTCTAGCTGTCACACCCCACACAGGCCCCAGCCTGTGCACTCTCAGTGCCACTTACCTTGCTACCCAAAAAGTTATTAAATACTTATGTTTTCTAAGTGTTATTAGACCCATTTAGTTTGGCCAACTTTCTTTTAGGTAGTTCAAGTCTTATTTTCTTAAGCTTAAGGCCTGGGAGGTGCCCTAGGAGGCTTATGAGTTAACTTGCAAAATTCCTTGCAGCTTAAGGCAAGGCCCAACTACTAGCTTGGAACACAAGACAAGGCTATATCAATAACTTGCATTACAAGCAAGGCATACACTTAAACCTTTAAGTGTCTAGGATGCGTGGACATCAAGTGTACTACTTCAATGCATGTCAACCAAGAAACCCACATCTTTACAAGTTTTGAAAACAAGTTTTTCATGTCCATGAACTTTTGGCCAAATAGAAGACTCAAGAGGTTCATTCCAAAAGACATCCATAAACACATAAGCATAGTATAACTTGGCATACAAGTATCCAACATAAGTACATCCAAAACCAAAGTTCACCGAGGCTATAAGTACACAAAATAGCCAACATACAAGCACCACCTACTTGGAAACATACCAAGGTTGCTACTAGTCCAAAACTAGGCAAGAATATGCATTACAAATGAAGTTATCCAATCTACCCGAAAAGCATCTTAAATGTGCAATACAAGAGCACACGCTGGAGTATAAGACCTATGACCATGTTCATAGTCATGAAAGTAAACACCACCACCAAAGGCAAAGTTCACACATCCATCTCTCTCTTAGACAAGTCTCACAACCTACTCAAGCCTACAAAACTTAATACATAAGTTTTGAGCACCTAACATAAGACTTGCACAAGTATTTTAACAAGCCAAGTTTCGATTTGGCATATACCTTTAGCAATAAGGTACTAACTTAGTACACAAGCAAGAAAATCAAGCATAGTCACTCAAGCTCAATTCCTTTTCCTGAAATACAAACAATATGGGCATGAGTTTTACAACTCAGTAAGGTTCATTACAACTGCATAGGAGTTTGTTTAGTTAAGCCGAAACTTAACCTCTATAAGCTTAGCTTAACCTGCAAGAAAGACATAGAAAACACAAGAACAATATATATACACATGATAACCACTATCTACATTTGGTTAGCAAGCATAAACAATCAAACAAGCAAGCAACTCACACACACACTGATAGCCGAGGTACCTGATGCTGTTCACGCGAAGCCAGGATCTGATGTGGTCTGGTTAGGCAGAGCCAGCATCTCAACTATGTGCAGTGGTGCGGGCAATAGGGGGTCCCGGAGGTGCGAAAGGAAGGCATCCAGCGCGGATCGCCTTAGAGGATGGTCGGCAGCTTCTTGGTCCCGTGGTAGGTGAGGACGGGAGGTACCTCCGGTGCGGGTGAGAGCCCGGAGGAGTGGTTCCTCAGGGAGACCTGGCTGAAACACTCAGAAAACAAGGGTTAGGAGGCCCCCAGAGTGATTTTCCGGGGGGAACCTCCGATGCCCAAATCAGTGCTTAGAGAGAGAGAATGGCGTAGTAAAAAGCACAAGAGGCGTTTGCCTAGCGGAGATCCTTCTGAGGGCTGGAGGGAAAAGCCTTCAGGTGGAGATAGGAGAGTGTCCTCCGTTTTCCAGCCTTTCTGTCCCTTTTTTCTCCTCTAGAAAAGAGCTCAGCCCCTCTTTTCTATGACCATTTTCTTGTATAAAAGAAAGGGGGTGACCCCTTTGGATTATGACTCGTGTTCGACACGTGTATGGTCGGATGGTGTACTTCTGGGCGCGGAGGACCCTAGCCACCTATAGGCTCCTCGGGCCTTGAGCTGTAGCCCTTCGTGACAGGACATCAGACTGCAACGGCGTGCCAGAGCATGCCTGAAGGTGGCGTATCAGAGACGTAAGTGACCAGAGTGTCAGAGACTCCTTAATTGCTCTTGCCGTACAACCGAGGTCCCTCTGGTCAATGTCTTACTTCAGGATGAGGGGCTTCTCTCGGAGTCAGGCTGGTACTTCGGCAGTTCCATCTTCGGGGGGCTTTCTCACGCGAAGGGTGGTCGGTCCTTATCCCCTAAAGCTGGTTTGGTCACCGTCCCTAAGGAGGTCATACGCTGGTTCCCGAAGCTGGTTTTGGCGAGCTATCGAGGTCGTATGCCACAGGTGTATGACTTCCTTTACTCCGGAGTCCTTTCCGAGGTCACAAACCTCGGGTGTCTGGCTCCCTCTTTCCCGTGGTCGGTAGGTGGTCAGGGTGATAGCACTTTGGCTATCACGCTGAGCGTGCTAGTCTTTCGCCCAGAAATCGTCATCCTCGCAATGGTTAGAGGACTTCGGAGGGATTCCCAACTGTTTTATGACTTTTCCAAAGACCCCCCAGAAACCCTGGGGGAGTTCTATAGAAGGGCCGAACAACACATGACGGCCGAAGAGCTCAGGATGGGAGGACCCAAAGGAGAACACCCTCGCGCCGAAGGGCCAAGCCATCAGCCTCATCATTAGAATGACGGAGAAAGGCCCCGAAGGCAGAAGGGGAAAAGGCCAATGATATTCACCCCCTTGAACACCCAAAGAGCTAGCATCCTCATGGCGCTAGAAAGGCAAGGAACTACAGTTCCAAGACTAAAGGCCATGAGCTCGGAAAACAAAAGAAATATGAAGAAATTCTGTCAGTTTCACTGGGACCATGGCCATGACACTGAAGATTGCTTCCAGCTGAAGAAATATATTTGAGTCCCTGATCAAACAGGGTCAACTCCATTGGTACTTACGGATGCCTTCCCCAAAAGGAAGAAAGGAAGAACAGAGAAGAGGGGACGACGAAGAGTATGGCTCGGACAAACATCGGGACAAAAGCCCTCGAAAGAACTTTCCATCATCAGCAGGGGTTATCCAAACCATCACCACTGGCATACCCTCATTTGAGAGAAAAAGGAAGATAAGAGATATCTCCGTAATAGAGTATGGGAACTCCCCAAGTGCACTCGTAGAGATGGGTCTACAGTAAAGTTCCGCCATGACGATCCACTCCTTGTCATGGCAAGGATAGGAAACTGGGACGCCAAAAGAGTACTCCTCGATGATGGCTCAAACACTGATGTCATCTTTTCCCATCTGCTGCCGAAGCTAGGCATTCCGAGGGGCGACCTCAACCCAGTCAGCTCCCCCACCTTCGGCGTCAGACCCTCCGAACTTTCGGTCTTTAGGTATGTGGACCTGCCTTTGATGCTAAAAGGGGCTTCCCCCATAGCCAGGAAGAGTTAATGGCCTCCATCAAGACAAGATTTATTGTCATTGATGTACGATCAGCCTACAATGCTATCCTCAAAAGGTAGACTCAAGGCAACTTTCACATTCACCCAGACATAAAGTACCTAACGGTCACCTTCGCCACCAAAGATGGAGACGCAGAGATCTTCAATGACCAAGCCGAAGTCAGCAAGGTCTTTACAAGGGCCAGGCAAAGCCCAGCAAAGATCCAAGTGCAGACTTCAGAAAAAGAGAAAATGGTCTCAAAGGGTGAGGAAACAATGGAGGGGAAAACTGAAAGCCTCGAAAAAGTAGAAACAGAGGACGTAGAGTTGATCCCTGGCCGAAACACCTAAGTGGGGAAAAAACTGGCCGAGGACGACAAAAAGAGGCTTGTATCCTTCTTATGTATGAACAAAGATCTATTTGCCTACTCGCCGAAAGATATGCCCGGGGTCGACCCAGCATAATCCACCACAATCTTAGAGTGCAACCGAACGCTAGACCAGTTCGGCAGAAAAAATGAAGTCTATCGGCTCATAAGAATTCCTTTGTTAAAGTCAAAGTTAGTCGCCTCATTGAGGCCAAGGTAATAAGAGAAGTAGAATACCCAAAATGGCTAAGCAACGTCGTCATCGCCATGAAAGAAGGAAGTGAAAAGCTCCGAATGTGCATTGACTTCCGAAATTTGAATGACGCGTGCCCAAAAGATTCTTACCCTTTACTAACCATAGACCAACTGGTAGATGCAACTGCGAAATACGGGCTTCTTAGCTTCCTTGATGCCTTTAGTGCATATCATCAGATTTGGATGAATCCTGAAGACGAAGAAAAAAAAGCCTTCATAACAGAGATAGGCACCTACTGCTACATTAGAACGCCCTTCGGCCTGAAAAATGCAGGGGCTACCTATCAAAAGCTAATGAACAAGGTATTTGATTCACAGATCAGGAGAAATATGGAAGTATATGTTGATGATATGATAGTCAAGAGCAAAATGCCTGGTAATCATATCACTGACCTCGTCGAGACCTTTCAACGACTTCAGAAGTACGGCATACGTCTCAACCCTGAAAAATGTGTGTTCGGGGTAAGTGTAGGAAAGTCTCTCGGGTTTATGGTGTCAGAAAGGGGAATAAACGCCAACCCTGAAAAAGTCAAAGCCCTACTGAATTTAAGAACACCCACATCCATCAAAGATATACAAAGGCTTACCAAAAGAATCACTTCCCTTAGTAGATTCATCTCCAGGTACGGCGACCGATGTAGACCATTCTTCAAAGTACTCACTAAAGCCCCCAAAGGTGAGGACAGCTCTGAAACCCAGGAGCATCCATTGAACTCCGAATGCCAGAAAGCTTGGGATGAGCTTAAAAGCTATCTGACCAAACAGCCAACACTTCGGCAACCCCAGGAAGGAGAACCCCTCATCCTTTATCTAGCAGTAACCAAAAAAGCGGTGAGTTCAGTCCTAGTAAAAGAAGAAGCTGGCAGGCAGTGTCCAGTATACTATGTAAGCAACTCCCTACATGGAGCCGAGATCAGGTACCCATTACTCCAAAAAGCCATCTACGCTTTAGTACTCGTAGGCAGAAGATTGCGACCTTACTTCCAAGGACACGCTATTACCGTCCGAAGTAACCTGCCTCTAAGCGACGTAATGAAAAGAGTAGAGCATTCGGGAAGATTATCAAAATGGTGTATTGAACTCGGAGAGTACGACATTACTTCTGAGCCAAAAAGGGCAGTAAAAGCCCAGGCACTGGCAGACTTCATTATCGAAATTCCAGAAATAGAGAATGCCAGAACCACTGAAGAAGACCGAACAATGGTCAACCCAGACTGGAAGCTCTTTGTCGATGGAGCATCAGGCGCAGGACACCAGGGTGCTAGAATAGTCCTTCGGGGACCCGAAGGCATAGAAGCCACTAAGGCAATCAAATTCGATTTTGATGTTACCAATAACATCGCCGAATATGAGGCCCTTATAGCAGGACTGAAACTGGCCAGAAAAGTTGGCATAAAAGACCTCATGGCCCACAGTGACTCACAACTGGTAGTTCAGTTGACGAAAGGGGAATACGCGGCAAAGGATCCAACCTTAGCAAAATATCAGGATCTCATCAAAAAACTCATTGGAGAGTTTGATTCGGTACATATCAAAAACGTACCTCGAAGTGATAACGCTCAGGCTGATTCCTTAGCCAAATCCAAGGAACCCACTGAGGTGCTGAAGCAACCTAACACAGAACTGATGTGCATAGCAACTTGGGGGGAAGGATGGCGAGATCCCATCAGGAAGTATCTAGCAACTACAGAACTCCTTAAGGATCCCAAAGAGGCCGCAAAAATAAGAAAGCGCTCGGGAAAATACTTCCTCATTGGAGAAGAGCTATACAGACAAGGGTATGTGAGCCCCCTGCAAAAATGTATAGGCGAAGATGATGTCAGGACAATACATGAAGAAGTCCACAAAGGGGTGTGTGGCTCCCATATAGGAACAAATGCCCTTGCTGGGGTACTACTCCGCCAAGGATATTTTTGGCCCACCTTGAGGAAAGGTGCAAGGCAGTTTGTCTGATGATGTGGCAACTTCCAAAGGCATGCCAACATCCAAAAGCTACCTTCGGAGAGGATAAACTCAGCAGATTATCCTTGTCCCATCGCCGTGTGGGGCATTGACCTCATCGGACCTCTTCCAAACGCTCCCGGTGGGGTAAGGTTCTGCATAGTCACGGTGGGCTACTTCACTAAGTGGATAGAAGCAGAGCCACTAGCATCAATCTTGGAAAAGGATGCTCAAAAGTTTGTATGGAAGAACATCCTATGTCGATTTGGCATACCAAGGGTAATAGTGGCCGACAATGGAACCCAGTTCACGGATAGAGGATTTCAGGAATTCGTGACTTTTGATTCATAGATCGGGAGAAATATGGATGTATATGTTGATGATATGATAGTCAAGAGCAAAATGCTTGGTAATCATATCACTGACCTCGTCGAGACCTTTCAACGACTTCGGGAGTACGGTATACGTCTTAATCCCGAAAAATGTGTGTTCGGGGTAAGTGCAAGAAAGTTTCTCGGGTTTATGGTGTCAGAAAGGGGAATAGACGCCAACCCTGAAAAAGTCAAAGCCCGGCTGAATTTCCGAACACCCACATCCATCAAAGATATACAAAGGCTTACCAGAAGAATCACTTCACTTAGCAGATTCATCTCCAGGTACGGCGACCGATGTAGACCATTCTTCAAAGTACTCACTAAAGCCCCCAAAGGTGAGGACAGCTCGAAACCTAGGAGCATCCATTGAACTCCGAATGCCAGAAAGCTTGGGATGAGCTTAAAAACTATTTGACCAAACTGCCAACACTTCGGCAACCCCAGGAAGGAGAACCCCTCATCCTTTATCTAGCAGTAACCAGAAAAGCGGTGAGTTCGGTCCTAGTAAAAGAAGAAGCTGGGAGGCAGTGGCCAGTATACTATGTAAGCAAGTCCGTACATGGCACCGAGATCAGGTACCCATTGCTCCAAAAATCCATCTACGCTGTAGTACTCGCAGGCAGAAGATTGTGACCTTACTTCCAAGGACACGCTATTACCGTCCGAAGTAACCTGCCTCTACACAACGTAATGAAAAGAGTAGAGCATTCGGGAAGATTATCAAAATGGTGTATTGAACTCGGAGAGTACAACATTACTTACGAGCCAAAAAGGGCAGTAAAAGCCCAGGCACTGGCAGGCTTCATTGTCGAAATCCCAGAAATAGAGAATGCCAGAACCACTGAAGAAGACCGAACAATGGTCAACCCAGACTGGAAGCTCTTTGTCGATGGAGCATCAGGCGCAGGACACCAGGGCGCTAGAATAGTCCTTCGGGGACCCGAAGGCATAGAAGCCACTAAGGCAATCAAATTCGGTTTTGATGTTACCAATAACATCGCCGAATATGAGGCCCTTATAGCAGGACTGAAACTGGCCAGAAAAGTCGGCATAAAAGACCTCATGGCCCACAGTGACTCACAACTGGTAGTTCGGTAGACGAAAGGGGAATACGCGGCAAAGGATCCTGTCACGCCCCAAACTGACCCTGGCCCACCTGGGCCTGACTATCAGAGTAATGCAGCAGAAGTTACTTAAACGGAAGGGCTTAATTAAATATAATGAGCACTTACGGCGTGACTCCAGGATCTATTATGGTACTAGCTTGTTACTTAATTACTCTCAATGTATTGTCAGGGTGCTTTTCAGGAACGAGCTAATACCTATGTGGAATTCTAATGTTCCATTTACGGACTTTACCACTTAGCCAGTTCACATGCACATCAAGTCTTTAGATGCCATTTCAACAAATAGGCAACAATATCCATGCATATCCAGATTCTCTGGAAATCTTTCCTTAGATGCACATACTCAACTAATTACACTTGTAATACAAGTAAAACATACACTTAATCCATTAAGTGCATAGAATGTGTGTCCATCAAGTGTACTAATCCAATGCATGGCAACCAAGAAGCCCATCTCATTACAAGTTTGAAAACCAGATTTATATGTCCATGAGTATCAGCCAAGTCTAGTACACACAACCTGAATATCGATCATGGCATTCCATCTGCATAAAACCATGCAAACATGGCATATAATCATCCAAGGCTAATCACGATCATAATGGCAACAATAAAGCATCACCTACTTGGAAAAGAAAATGTACCAAGGATGCTCTATGTCTCTAATTAGCCAGGTTCAGGTTTTATAGACCACGCCCTCAAACTACCCAAACCTCGACTCATAACAGCCTGGAACACATTCCAGCTTAATAGACTTTGTTCCCACAACTTATAAACTCCATAAGCCTGTACAATGAAGTCTAAACCATTAGCTTGATTCACAAGCAATCTATACCACAGAAGTCACTTAGAGTCAAATGAATATAATGAGCAATACCAAACACATACCCAACCCTTTAGCAAATTAAATGAGTACTCCCGTACTCTTAGCTTGACCTTCAAGCAATCCAATGCCTAGTGAGGTAAATACTCATGACTTTCAAAGTCATCATATGGCTTCCAAAGCCTAAACTTGTCCCAAGAATGTATTGGCAATTAATCCATGTTCCTGCCAAGGAAAACACTAAAACAAAGGAAACACAAGATATAGCACAATAACAATAACAATAATAATATGGGTCAGCATACACAAACAATTTTAGAGAAGCACGCAACTCAACACACACAACATTGTCCTCGTAACATCATGTTCCATGTCATCGTGGGTGTCGCAAGCATTAGCATAATCCATGCCACTAATCCCGGCATGCCATTTATTTTTATAACCTACTGAGCGCTCCTTAGCTTGAGAATTGAGTTGGCCAAACTCAATTCCTAGCCCTAAATGCTTGCTAATTACTCATGAGTAAACCATAACCATAGTCGCCAAAGCATCACTACTTCATCCATTATGCACTTATGTGCCCAATTATTCAACTAAGAAAGTATCATGAGTCCTCACAAAAAGTAACAACCACATAGCCCTGTCATGCACACCTATGGTCACTTGGTTCTTTGACCATCACATAGGGGCACTAATACTCACAATGAAAGGTCATGGAAAATATACCATGGAGTAAGTGAGTATAGGGATTCTTACCACCATTTGTGTAACCTTTGCTCATTGCCTTTGCCTTGCTTTGCTTTGTTTGTTGTTGGAACTTTGCCATTTCCTTAATGGACCTATAAAGCCCAAAATACTAACAAGTTATTTAATTGCTTTCTATTAAACAAGAGAACCATAATTTACCAAGCATACTTGGTTTAACTTACTCAACCTCTACTTAAAGAGGTAAGGCCCAAATTAGCCTTTTCTGTGAACTGAGGCCCAATCTTCTGTGAACTCAGGCCTACATTGGCCTTTTCCTGGAAATCCAGGCCCAATTTGCACTTTTCTGGAGTTCAGGCCCACTTGGCCTTTTCTGGAATTCTGGCCCAACTTGGCCTTTTCTAGAACTCAGGCCCAACTGGCCTTATTTGGAACTCAAGCCCACTTGGCCTTTTAAGTTCTCTCGGGCCCACTTGGCTTTTAATTCATTTTCTGGACTCGGCCCAACTTAGCATTTAGGCCCAATTTCCACCTTTTCAGGATTTTAGCCTAATTTAGTCTTTAGGCCCAATTTTATCTTTTCAGGATTTGGCCCATTTAACTTCTTCAGGATTTGGGCCCATATTAACCTTTTCAGGATTTAGCCCATTTGCCAATAATGCCATTATGGCCCAAATAGCCCATTTAAGAGTTTCTGGACAAAGAACACTTGGTTTTCAATTTGGGCCTTCAAATTTATCTTTTGGCCGAATTTGTCCCATTATTTCCTTCTTTTGCTCAATTGAGTCCCACAAGTTTTCTAAGGACCATTTATGCCAAGAACACTTGGCTAACACCAATTTTGCACCAACTTGTCCTTATGGCCGAATCTATCATCATACTTTCTTCGCCATTTTAGTCCCATATTTTCATTATGCACACTTTTGCCACCAAGACACTTGGTTAACACACATCCACCAAAAATTGGCACTATGGCCGAATGCATTCTCCATTTCTTCTTTGTGATTTTTGCTTTACAAGTCTTCTAGGACTCAAAAAAAAATATGCTAAGAACACTTGGCTCCACATGGCTAACATGCCAAGATATTAAATCTACAACATGGCCGAATCTTCTAGTGCTTCCATGGCTTACAAAATTTATCCTTTTTGCATCCAACTTTTGGCCATTGTCTTGTACACTCACAAGAACATCTTCACTACCGAAAACACTTGGTTTCAAGCTTGCATGCCAAAAATACCCATTTGGCCGAAAATATATCTTGCTTTTCCTTGCATCTTTTGCTTGTTTCCTTGCTTGGAATGGTCATACAAGCCTCGAGGCACCAAGAACACTTGGTTTCATGCCTCCAAACACCATGAACATTCATGGCCGAAAGTTCCATCCATGCTTTTCTTGGAGTTCTCCTCCATTTCTTTGCTTTTTATGGCTTAAAAGTGCCATGCATGCCTTGAACTCTCAAGTTGAGTCCAAGAGCACTATGGATCCTCCATGGCCGAATCTTCCACTTGATTTTCCTTGCAAAAATCTAGCATATCCAAAGCATTAGAGAGTAATATCTAGCTCAAAACACATGAAATCATCAATGAAAACATGATTCACTTACAACCTTGTTTATGGCCGAATCTTGAGCTCCATTTTTCTTGATGTTCTTCTTCATTTTCTTGCTCTTCATGGCTTAGAAATGCCATGCATGTAAGGAGCTCTTGATCAAGAACACCATTTTCTCACCAAGGCCGAAACTTCACAAGCATTTCTTCATGGGTTTTCTTTGATTTCTCTCTTTGTTCTTGGTCTATATGTGTTTAGGAGTACGAAATCGTGTTTGCATGTGTAAGGATGAGTGTTTCTAGTCATGGCCGAATGGTAGAGTGAAGGAAGAAGATGAAGAAGCTTGAAGAACACTTATGGCCAAATGTGTGAGTTCTAGAGAGAAGGGAGAGCGTCCTTGGCTAGAGAGAAAGAGATGTGTGAAATAAAAATGAAATGAAATGGAGAGCATGTGGCCGGTTGTGTCTTGGAGTAAAAAGAGAAATGAAACTCAAATGCATTCTAAATGTGCATTAAACGTATATTCAAAGAGGGTGGCTGGTCATTTGAATTCAAAAAGGGGAGAATTAGTCAAATGCAATAATCCTTGGACAAAAGAAAGTGGTGTCCCATCAAAACAACCCATTTGCTTCCTCCAAGGTGCCATTTTGTTTAATTTTTGTGGTATGGCTGAATTTTTGATTCAAATGGATGGGAGAATAGTCAAATGCTCATTAAGTGTTGATTGGACAAGTGATGGTGGGGAGAAATAAAATAATGTAAAGTAGGAGACAAAGACTAGTAAAAAATGATGGGCAAAATATTTGTTTATGGTGATGGTGGGGTCAAATCCATGTGGGCAATTTAAATAATGTGGGTGGAGGCTTATGTGGCAAATATTCAAATGGAATAAATGGCATGGCCGGCCATGGCTTAAAATGCCATGAAAAATTGTCTAATCCCTGCTTTAGCCCTCCACCTTTTGTCAATTGTTCGATTGAGTCCTCCCACAAACTTTACCTTTTGGCAATTGAGTCCCTTGACTTCATAATTTGCCATTTTCATCACCAAAACTCTTGGCCTAACCCAAGCAAAATTCCTAGAGTGTCCAACACTCATTTATTCCCATTCCATAATTAATTTAAGATCTCCCGAGCTTACCAAGCTCAATTCCCAATTAGGAAAAATTTCCATGTCTCCTCAATTTAATTGGCTAAGTTTCCAAATTAGGAAACTTTTTATTTCCACTAATCCTTTTAACCCGAGACTTAGTCATTTAGCCCTTTCCCGGTGTAGCAGATCCAACCTTAGCAAAATATCAAGATCTCGTCAAAAAACTCATTGGAGAGTCTGATTCGGTACATATAAAAAACGTGCCTCGAAGTGATAACGCTCAGGCTGATTCCTTAGCTAAATCCAAGGAACCCACTGAGGTGCTGAAGCAACCTAGCACAGAACTGATGTGCATAGCAACTTCGGGGGAAGGATGGCGAGATCCCATCAAGAAGTATCTAACAACTACAGAACTCCCTAAGGATCCTAAAGAGGCCGCAAAAATAAGAAAGCGCTCGGGAAAATACTTCCTCATTGGAGAAGAGCTATACAGACAAGGGTATGCGAGCCCCCTGCAAAAATGTATAGGCGAAGATGATGTCAGGACCATACATGAAGAAGTCCACGGAGGGGCGTGTGGCTCCCATATAGGAACAAACGCCCTTGCTGGGGTATTACTCCGCCAAGGATATTTTTGGCCCACATTGAGGAAAGGCGCAAGGCAGTTTGTCTGATGATGTGACAACTGCCAAAGGCACGCCAACATCCAAAAGCTACCTTCAGAGAGGATAAACTCAGCAGATTATCCTTGTCCCGTCGCCATGTGGGGCATTGACCTCATCGGACCTCTTCCAAACGCTCCCGGTGGGGTAAGGTTCTGCATAGTCGCGGTGGGCTACTTCACTAAGTGGATAGAAGCAGAGCCACTAGCATCAATCTCGGCAAAGGATGCTCAAAAGTTTGTATGGAAGAACATCATATGCCGATTTGGCATACCAAGGGTAATAGTGGACGACAATGGAACCCAGTTCACGGATAGAGGATTTCAGGAATTCGTGACTTTTGATTCATAGATCGGGAGAAATATGGAAGTATATGTTGATGATATGATAGTCAAGAGAAAAATGCCTGGTAATCATATCACTAACCTCGTCGAGACCTTTCAACGACTTCGGGAGTACGGCATACGTCTTAATCCCGAAAAATGTGTGTTCGGGGTAAGTGCAAGAAACTTTCTCGGGTTTATGGTGTCAGAAAGGGAAATAGACGCCGACCCTGAAAAAGTCAAAGCCCTGCTGAATTTTCGAACACCTACATCCATCAAAGATACAAAATGGCTTACCAGAAGAATCATTTCCCTTAGCAGATTCACCTCTAGGTATGGCGACCGATGTAGACCATTCTTCAAAGTACTCACTAAAGCCCCCAAACGTGAGGACAGCTCTAAACCCAGGAGTATCCATTGAACTCCGAATGCGAGAAAGTTTGGGATAAGCTTAAAAACTATCTGACCAAACTGCCAACACTTCGGCAACCCCAGGAAGGAGAACCCCTCATCCTTTATCTAGCAGTAACCAGAAAAGCGGTGAGTTCGGTCCTAGTAAAAGAAGAAGCTGGGAGGCAGTGGCCAGTATACTATGTCACGCCCACTACTGCCCCAGGCCCATCCGGGCCCAAATATCAAAGCTTGCAGTGGAAGTTATTCATCCAGAAGGGGCTTTATTTTTCATTGCGAGCACCTACGGCGTGAGTCCAGGATCTATTCTGGTTCTAGCTTGATTAATTATTTACCTTCAATATGTTATCAGGGTGCTCTTTAGAGTCAAGCTAGTACCCAAGTGGGATTTCAAGTGTTCCATTCATGATTTTATCCTGCTTACATGCATTCTTCATCACAAAGCATACTTTATTCCAATTCAACATAAGCTTCTCCTGTAATATTTTCACATGCTCATTTCATCCAAGTTACATATAGCCATACACTTATTCCACTAAGTGCATCAGATGTGTGTCCATCAAGTGTACTATTTCAATGCATGGCAACCAAGAAGCCCATATTCCATTTCAAGTTTGAAAACCATATTTTCATATCCATGAGCATTCTGCCAATCTAGTACACATAACACAATCACCCATCAAGAATTCCACCTGTATGAATTCAAGCATACTTCTCATATAATCATCCTTCAAAGTCATCACCATCATATATCATCATAATCATCTATCCAAGGCAAAATTCATCATCATAAGTCATCCAGAACTATGCCTATCCATAGAACAGCAAACAAGCATCACTTACTTGGAAAACATACCAAGGAATGCTTCATGTCTAAGTTTATCCAATGTTCATGTTTTACAGATCAAGTTTTCATAACTACTTAATCTGCAAACTAATATCACATGGAACACAATCCACCTATAGACCTTGTTCCCACAACTTCTAGACTCCATATCCTGCACAGGTAAGTCCACAACATTAGCTTGATCCACAAGCAATCTATACCACATAAGTCTCTTTGAACCAATGAATATATTGAGCAACACTATACACATACCCAACCCTTTAGCACATTGTAACGAGTACTCTGGTACTCTACGCTTGATCTATCAAGCCATCCATTTCCTGAAAAAGGTATAACAGGGCGGGTGAGTTATAAAACTCAGTAAGAATCCCGACGGCATCCAATGCCTAGTGAGGTAATTACTCATGACTTTCAAAGTCATCATATGGCTTCCAAAGCCTAAACTTGTGCCAAGAATGTAATGGCAATTAATCCATATTCCTGCAAAGGAAAACACTAAAACAAAGAAAACACAAGATATAGCACAATAACAATAACAATAATAATATGGGTCAGCATGCACAAACAATTTCAGAGAAGCACACAACTCAACACACACAACACTGTCCTCGCAACATCATGTTCCATGTCATCGTGGGCATCGCAAGCATTAGCATAATCCATACCACTAATCCCGGCATGCCATTTATTTTTATAACCTACTGAGCGCTCCTTAGCTTGGGAATTGAGTTGGCCAAACTCAATTCCTAGCCCTAAATGCTTGCTAATTACTCATGAGTAAACCATAACCATAGTTGCCAAAGCATCACTACTTCATCCATTATGCACTTATGTGCCCAATTATTCAACTAAGAAAGTATCATGAGTCCTCACAAAAAGTAACAACCACATAGCCCTGACATGCACACCTATGGTCACTTGGTTCTTTGACCATCACATAGGGGCACTAATACTCACAATGAAAGGTCATGGAAAATATACCATGGAGTAAGTGAGTATAGGGATTCTTACCACCATTTGTGTAACCTTTGGTCATTGCCTTTGCCTTGCTTTGCTTTGTTTGTTGTTGGAACTTTGCCATTTCCTTAATGGACCTATAAAGCCCAAAATACTAACAAGTTATTTAATTGCTTTCTATTAAACAAGAGAACCATAATTTACCAAGCATACTTGGTTTAACTTACTCAACCTCTACTTAAAGAGGTAAGGCCCAAATTAGCCTTTTCTGTGAACTGAGGCCCAATCTTCTGTGAACTCAGGCCTACATTGGCCTTTTCCTGGAAATCCAGGCCCAATTTGCACTTTTCTGGAGTTCAGGCCCACTTGGCCTTTTCTGGAATTCTGGCCCACTTGGCCTTTTCTGGAATTCTGGCCCAACTTGGCCTTTTCTGGAATTCTGGCCCAACTTGGCCTTTCCAGGAACTCAGGCCCACTTGGCCTGTTCTGGAACTCAGGCCCAACTGGCCTTCTTTGGAACTCAGGCCCACTTGGCCTTTTAATTTATTTTCTGGACTCGGCCCAACTTAGCATTTAGGCCCAATTTCCACCTTTTCAGGATTTTAGCCCAATTTAGTCTTTAGGCCCAATTTTATCTTTTCAGGATTTGACCCATTTAACTTCTTCAGGATTTGGGCCCATATTAACCTTTTCAGGATTTAGCCCATTTGCCAATAATGCCATTATGGCCCAAATAGCCCATTTAAGAGTTTCTGGACCAAGAACACTTGGTTTTCAATTTGGGCCTTCAAATTTATCTCTTGGCCGAATTTGTCCCATTATTTCCTTCTTTTGCTCAATTGAGTCCCACAAGTTTTCTAAGGATCATTTATGCCAAGAACACTTGGCTAACACCAATTTTTCACCAACTTGTCCTTATGGCCGAATCTATCATCATACTTTCTTCACCATTTTGGCTTCACATTTTACTAGGAACACCTAAATACCATGAACACATGGTTTACACACACAACCACCAAAAATGGCACTATGGCCGAAACTTCTCTTTATTTCTTTCTTCACATTTACATAGGTACCATGAACACATGGTTTTGCACACATCTTCACAAAAGCACATCATGGCCGAATATATTCCTCCTTTTCCTTCTTTATGATTTTTGTTCCAAATGTCTTCTAGTAGCTCAAAAATGCCAAGAACACATGGCTACACATGGCTAACATGCCAAGACATCAAAATCACAACATGGCCGAATCTTCCATTGCTTAGCTCACAAAATTTTGCTTACAAAACTCCTCTTTTTGCATCCAACTCTTGGCCATGGCCTTATACACCAACAAGAACATCTTTACTACCAAGAACACTTGGAAAAATGCACATGCATGCCAAGATTCACACTTGGCCGAATATACTCTTTGCTTTTTCTTCCATCTTTTGCTTGCTTGCTTGGATACATCTTAAGGCACCAAGAACACTTATGGGAACATACTTTTCTTCATCCTTTGCTTGTTTTTTCTTTGCTTGATTTCTTGCTTTCCATGGCTTAAAAGTGCCATGCATGCCTTGAACTCTTAAGCGGAGTCCAAGAACACCAAGATCCTTCCATGGCCGAAAATCCAACTTGATTTCCTTGCAAAAATCCAACATAACCAAGTCATTAGAGAATAGCATCTAGCTCAAAACACATGAAATTATCAAAAAAAACTTGGTTCACTTACAACCTTGAACATGGCCGAATCTTGAGCTTGTTCTTCCTTGATGTTCTCCTTGTTTTTCTTGCTCCTCATGGCCTAGAAATGCCATGTATACTCATGAGCTCAAGAGTGAAGCTCAAGAACACCAACATCTTCTCAAGGCCGAAACTTCATAGCCATTTCTTCATGGGTTTTCTTTGATTTCTCACTTGGTTCTTGGTTTAGATGTGTTTAGGAGTACGAAATCACTACGAAATCGTGTTTGCATGTGGAAAAGGAGTTGGTTTGCTCATGGCCGAATCTTAGAAGCAAGGAAGAAGATGATGAACTTGGAAGAACGCCATGGCTGGTTTTTAGAGAGAAGGGAGAGCAAAGTGAGCTAGAGAGAGAGTGACGTAAGTGTTGAAATGATTTTGGGAGTGTATGGCCGGATGAATGCTTTGCAAAATGGAGGAGAAATGCACCAAAATGCATACTAAATGCACATTTAGGAGGAAGGCCAGCCATGTAATTCAAAGTGGGAGGAGATTTAGTCAAATGCAATAATTCTTGGACAAAAGAAAGTGGTGTCCCATCAAAACAACCCATTTGTTTAATTTTTTGGTATGGCCGAATTTTTGATTCGAATGGATGGGAGAATAGTCAAATGCTCATTAAAGAATTGATTTGACAACTGATGGTGATGAGAAATAAAATAATGTAAAGTGGGAGATAAAGACTAGTAAAAAATGATGGGCAAAATATTTGTTTATGGTGTTGGTTGGGTCAAATCCATGTGGGCAATTTAAATAATGTGGGTGGAGGCTTATGTGGCCATTTTAAATGGAAAAAATCATGGGTTGGCCGGCCATGGCTTAAAATGCCATGCAAAATGGTCTAATCCATCCTTTGGCCCTCCACCTTTCTTCAATTGTTCAATTGAGTCCTCCCACAAACTTTACCTTTGAACAATTGAGTTCCTCAACTTTAATTTCCACCATTTTCATCACCAATACTCTTGGCCTAAGCCAAGCAATATTCCTAGAGTGTCCAACACTCATGAATGCCCATTCATTAATTAATTCCATGTCTCCTCAATTAAATTTGCTAAGTTTCCAAATTAGGAAACTTTTTATTTCCACTAATCCTCTTAACCTGATAATTAATCATTTAGCCCTTTCCGGGTGTAACAGCACTCCCCTCCTTAAGAAATTTGGTCCTCCAAATTTCCTAAGAGTCAAAATCATCCTGCTCAGGTAGCCTATAGTCTCTCACCAGGACACTGGTGGACTACCTTAACTGTCAAGCAGCCCCCTTTCTTGGCCATATAAATATCCATTATTCTCTCTCAAGATTTCAATTCTCTTTGTCAACTCCAGATTATATACTGGATAGCTCTCCTCATATGGCCTTATTTGCCTTGATCCACAAGTCATAGCTTGTTTCCCTTTTCTAAGACTCAGCCCATCTCATCAGTGATCAACTGATATTTCTTGGTAAAGTCTGGTAAAACCAGTATTGGGCTGCAGTCAATTTCTTCATAAGTCCCTCATACTGATGTTGCTTCCATTTCAAGATAACTTCAATCTTTCTCGGGATCAACAGCTAAATTATGCTCATTGATCAACTGTCCGAGGATTTCAATTTCCTTAGCCCAGAATTTGGCACTCAATTTGCATTCAACTCCTGTCATTTACCAGGCTTAGCACCACTCTTAGGTGCTCCTTATGGGCTTTTCATCTCTTGAGCACACCTATATGTCATTACTAGTGAGCCGTAATGGCATCACCGTATACTCAACGTGACCACTTTTAGTCCTGAAAGTTGTCTTTAAGACACTTTCTCCTCTGACTTTCGGCTAGAAATATCCAGGTTCGAGGTCCATCTTTTTCTTCCACATAAAGCACAATGCTTTCCAGGTAAATGTTCCTGGCCTTCAGAAATTTCCTTCTTGGTAACTTTCACATTCTGTCCTACATATCCCTACTGGGTCTAGGCACTTAAAACCTGGTATTTGGCTTAGTAGCCAAACTTTGCTCACTGTGAGCAGTCTGCCTTTCAGGCTCATTCCTGCTATATTCATTTCTGGGGTGGGCAGCAATATTATCTGCCATCAATTCATTCCTGGTATTTCTAACCAGGCGCACTTCAGTGCATACTTCTATCATTCATCAATTCATTCTCTTGACTAACTCGGCAGTATGCAATAACGAACTAATATCAAATTAAAGCTGATATTTCATAACTGTCAAATAAAATGTTACCTGTCAGGGTCTTTCTAACCCAATCTTGACCTGGTCCATTTCTTCATCAGCATCTTTAGCTCTTTTGACTTCATGGTCCTTCTGTGCTTTTCTTGAAGTCTCAATCTGGAATAGTCTTCCAGTATCCTTGATTTGTCTCTTCCTGCTCCCAGCATACTGATGTCCTAAGGTCCTGATCTTCATAGCAATTGCCCTCTGTCATTAACCTCTCGGGGTCTTCTGCATTCCTTTCCTAATAGTATAGCCCTTTACCCAGTAACTCTGGGTGCAGCTCATAAAACAACCATTTCTGATTCTGTAGCATGGCTCTTGGCCATGAATCTTCCATGAGTCTCACCCGAAGCTCCATTTTGAGCTATCTTCTTTTCTCTGTTGGTATCTCTTTCTTGGCTCAAGTGCCAAGTTTTGTCCATCTATTTTTCTGGAAACCCCTTTTTACATTCTGCTGGTATTCCCAAGGCTTCTCAAGATTTGCCCTGTGGGCTACTTTTATTATCCTCTCTTGGCTTAAGCGCCAAACATCATCTGCTTCTCTTTCTAGATGGCTCCAGCTTCCTGCTGGTCTCATCTTTTATCCACTTTTTGTGATTGCCCTTTCGAGGTCCATTTCCACTACCAGGTACATTCCTGGTTTGGTCCTTAAACACTGTTCCAATGCCAGGGTATTCTGCATCATAGAATAGTAGTCCCTAGCTCGAACTGCTCTGAAAATCTATCTTAGCTCTGATCTCAGGCATCTCAGAGTTCTCTTTGTTTACAACTGCTCCTGTTTCTCATACAGCGGAGCATATCTGATTATTAAATCTCTGCTAGATCCAGGTACTTGTAACCTGGCGTTTGGCTTTTGGGCCAAACTAAGCTCTTAGGCTTCTGTCTACCTCTCAGGCACTTATGCCTGCATACCATCTTTAGGATGGACTAATGTTTTCCCTCTTTTGTCTTGGGAATTCTCTTTCCCTTATTCTCATCTGTTATGAGCTTTCCTATATTTCCAGCATTAGGTCCCCCTTTTCAGGTTGGCCCCTGCATTCTTTTCATGTCCAGTTCTTCTACTCTAGTCTTTCTTCCATTTCTGGATTTTCCTTTATTGCCCAGCAAGTTTTCTGGGGCTTATACCTGACCTGTTATTGTGGCTTTTCTCTTTCTAGCCTTCTTTTCACTATTAATTCTCTTTATTGCCCAGCATATTCTAGGGCATGCATTTAATCTCTGTCTCAGATCTGAATGCTCAATTACTGACACAACTCCGGCATTGCTTCCAATATTTCTTCTGGGTATCAAGACCCAGTAACAATCTGAGCATCAAGGCCTAGTAATCATCGCCTCAATGGCTCATTAGCCCCAACTTGGGCTTCGGGGACAAAGTCAGTACTCATTACCTCTGGCACAAAGCCAGGATATTCATTCCCTTTGGCACGTGGCCAGCATATTCACTTTTCATTGGCTCATAGCCAGCAAATACATATTCACTTTGGGCCTCTATTCACACTCTTCGTTCTCATCCTGTTCACAACAACAAAGCAAAGCACAATACACATATATGCGCAAAATTCATAAGTGACTCAACCTAGTGGACTTCCTATGTGGGAACAAGTCTATACTACCACAGTCACTGACCAGAACACTGGTCCTTCACTATAAATATGCTCTGACACCAAGCTGTCACGCCCACTACTGCCCCAGGCCCATCTGGGCCCAAATATCAAAGCTTGCAGCGGAAGTTATTCATTCAGAAGGGGCTTTATTATTCATTACGAGCACCTACGGCGTGAGTCCAGGATCTATTCTGGTTCTAGCTTGATTGATTATTTACCTTCAATATGTTATTAGGGTGCTCTTTAGAGTCAAGCTAGTACCTAAGTGGGATTTCAAGTGTTCCATTCATGATTTTATCCTACCTACATGCATTCTTCATCACAAAGCATACTTTATTCCAATTCAACATAAGCTTCTCCTGTAATATTTTCACATGCTCATTTCATCCAAGTTACATATAGCCATACACTTATTCCACTAAGTGCATCAGATGTGTGTCCATCAAGTGTACTATTTCAATGCATGGCAACCAAGAAGCCCATATTCCATTTCAAGTTTGAAAACCATATTTTCATATCCATGAGCATTCTGCCAATCTAGTAACACATAACACAATCACCCATTAAGAATTCCACC